>JAQQBS010001424.1:3708112-3725721 GCA_030347275.1 Microctonus aethiopoides
AAAAAAAAAAAAACAATGGGCGGTGAATTCCTCTGAAATTAAAAAAAAAAAATTACAAAAGTCACTTTTGGATTCGAGAGAATACATTTGTGGTGTAACACGATATTTTGGTACATTTGAATATTCAGATTCCATGGCAATCATCTGGCTGGCAGTCACAGCCACTTGTTGCCAAGAGTGGTTGGCAATCCGGTTGGCAGAAACCAATTAGTCATGGTTGGCAACAACCAATAAGTCATGGCTGGCAACCACAACCAATCGTAGTCAAGACTGGTTGGCAACAACCAATAAACCACGGTTGGCAACAACCAATAAGCCATGGTTGGCAACAACCAATAAGCCATGGTTGGCAACAACCAATAAGTCATGGTTGGAACCAGGTAAACAATAAAAAAACCAAACAAAAAAAAAAAACAAAATTCCACAAATGGGGAAAATAATACAAATGAAATCGTCGTCATTTTCATTGATAATTTTCTTCTTCATTAATACAAACGGAAGTTGATCAACGTCTCTTCAACATCTCTTATAAATAATAATCTTCTCTACATTATATTTCAATTTAAATCACTATCTCTTTCAGGCTAATCAACGTCAAACATCAAATTCATAATTAATTAACAATCAAAAAAGAAAAAATTAAAATTAATTTTATATTTTTTAAATTGAAATAATTATTAATCTTGTGTTTATTATATTCTCTTTTACAGCACCACCACGTTCACCACGTGGATGCCATCCATGTTCCCCAACAACCAGCTATCCCCCCACTTCACCCACATCCATTGAAATTGGACTCGCATACTCATGTAACCCGAATCCATTATGATCATCCCCATATCCCACATCCCCATCTTATCGGATACGAAGTTGCCGTTCACGAACCTGAAGTCAAGCACGTCATCAAGCCCGTTCACCACGAACATCACGGATACTAAAAAATGAAAATTCAACAGCCGAGACTTTTTAATTGAACATCCACCAACAAGCAAATAACCAACTGGTCTCTCATGTGTGTCGTCCATTGATAATAATGGCCTCTGTATTATTATTTTTTGATTTTATTCAACATCTTTAAAAACAACAAAAATTACAATCAAATTTTATTGATTTGTCAATCGATTTTACTGTCAGGGTTTAATCGACATTTTTTTTTATCATCAATAAATTAATTCATCAACAAAAAATTATTTGATGTTGAAGTTATATTTATACATAAATAGTTACATATATACATAATCATGTGAGTTTATGGAGGAAAAAAAAACCCTGATTTGTCGAGAAGATTTTTTAAATTCAAAGAATTGACAAGATTTTATTTATCATCGACCACTTGAAGATCCAGGATCAAGACAACTAAACTGAACAAAATATATATAAAAAAAAAATCCCACTCCCTTCAAAATATTTTCCGTTTTATATATAAACATATATATGAAGAAAAAAATGAAAAATAAATTCTATGTCATGCGGCATGTGATACAGAAGAAGATAAAATTTCCACTGTATATTTTTCTTTATTCCTTTTTCTATTGTCTACACTCACTTTCTTTTTTTTTAATTACTATCCATCACTTCCAAATCATTTCCCATAATCATTCAGGACTTTATTATATATACTCTTATTTATACTCAATAAAATCTCATTTTCATATTTTATGATAAAACAATAATGCATTAATAATTATTATCATTTATATTTTCCATCAATTCTAATTATAAAATATTTCTATAAAAAAAATTCAAGTTTGTCAAGTAGAAACTTGTATATCGACATTTATTTTTCTTTCGCCAATCTCGCTCTCGTTTCACTGTGAAATAACTGTAAAAAAATAAAACACACACACACACACACACATTTCGCGTCAATGAACTGCGGAAAACTTGATATAAATATTATTTCACACCAGGAAGTATTTAAATAATTTTAAAATAAAAAATAATTCCACCTTTCATTCTGAATGAATATTCATCGATTCAATTTCTTTTTTTACTTTTTTTCTTTATAGATACATATTTATTAACTAAATATAAATCCTGAAATCAAATAAAAATATATAAATTCATGTCACGGAAATACTTTTGCCTTGTGATAACCTTTCACATGAGTTACAAATCAATTTTACGTTGTCTGGGTAACAATAAACCCAAACAGTCGCACTATACTCGTATGCTCATCACTTGATTGTACAAAAAGACAATAATACTTGTGCATTATCATTTTGTTAAACATCTAACTGCAACGTCCCTATAAAATTTATCATTAATTCATCATCAAAAATTAAATATACACATACATATGCAGTGCATGAAAGTGATGTACAATCATTATAATCAAACATGATTAAAATAATTGCTTAGTACACCAGCAAATAAATAAATAAATATATTTTTTTTTTTTTTTTCATCACTTTATCATATTTTAACACGCACATTTATAACGTCCAAACATTTCCGGGTTAAATAAGTGTCGACTCATATACATATTATCCACTAAAGTGTGCACTTATACATATATATATATACACAACTTTATACATTTTATAATAAAAAGCTCGTGTGACTTCCCATAATAATACTAACATAAAAAAAAAAAAGAAAAAAAAAATGCATAATTAATATTTTCATTTTTGGTGCACATTTATTTGCCAATTAATTTTTTTATTTTATCTAGAAGAATTTTATAATGTCCTTCAACTTTAAAAAAAAAAAAAATGTGATTTATTATATATTATATATATATTAATCAATTGGAAAAATAAAAACATAAATAAATCAAAGTTAGAGAATTTTTTTTTTTTTAATTCACAAATTATGGAGTTATATATTATATACTCTAATTGTATATACGAGTATGGCAATTAGGAATTATGTATTAGTTACACCTGTGTATAAATAATTTTATGCTTGTGTGCGGAATTGGAATTAGTTCACAAATCATTAATGTACTCGTAATTTTTATATTATGAAATAAAATAAAAAAAAGTAAAAAAAAATAATTATAAATCATACACACCCTCCAATTGATTATATATACATATATACATACACATGTACTTATAGCATTTTTATATATATTACATAGCATTACCTATATTTTTATTTCTATTTTTTAACGAATGTATAACTTTATAAATAGAAGTAAGAATAAAAAAAAAAAAGTGAAATTCTACCAGCTAACTGTTGATTGCGAACGTATATTTCTTGATCGACTGGACAGTTGTATAATTACGAAGCTTTTATATATCTATATGTATACATAATATACATATGTATATGTATGAACATATGAATAAATAAAAATTCATGTGTTAAATGTGTAGGTAGTAAGTATAATTAATTATTTATTTGAAATAAATCAGAGGAAAAATTTTTTTTTTTTTCTTGCTTTGTTTCTACTTTTTCTTTATATTTTATTTTAGCTCTAGTTTTTTCGTTGCAACGACATTGTATATACGGTTTCACGTCGACGCGTGTATGCTTTTATCCCGTGGGATCGATAATCCGATCAGCGTCACCAATTCTCAAGGTTTATTTCGCGAGTTGATTATACATACAGTAAATTCGTGCCAGTCGCGATATTGGATGCACTTCCGTGCGATTGTCTTCCAAATATAAAGCAGGAAGATAAAAAAAAAAATTAAGAAATAAACAAAACAAATAATTTTTATTATTAATTTATTTGATTATTTTTTTTTTTTCGATTATTATTAAAATTGTAATTTTTATTATTTTTTATTTTATTCAGTGAGAAAGTCTAATTGACTTTCTCTTCCATACGCAATTGCGTATGAAAGTCTCTTTGTTTTTAACGTTTGAATTATTTTTTTATGATGAAATAATTAAATTATATTAAATTAAATAATATATTGAATGAAATAAATTTTTGTTGGTGTTTTTTTATTTTTTCGGAGTGTTCTCCTGAGGTTCTGATGATTGATTTCATGTGTGCTAGTTTTGATAGAGGATCAGCGATGGTTGATGCGATCGAAGCTGTCGCGATCGAATGTGGTGGAGCGTTACAAACGATGGAAATCGCGTTCACCTGGACACCTACTTGTTCCATGAAGTTCTTCAGTGTCGTCAGTTCTATCCGGTCAGTGGGACACTGAGCATGAACAAGGAACGCCGTAAGTATATATAATATAAATATACACCCACACAAAATATTTATTCAACAGTCAAAAAATTAATAAATATATTATTCCAAATATTTGTTTAAAAAAAAAAAAAATGAATATAAAAAAATATGAAGTGATTATTTGATCGATGATGAAATTAGATAAATATTTTTTTATTTAAAATTTAGAAAATGAATCACCGTCAGTTTATTCTATCAATAGTGCGGCAAATTTAGTTGCTGTTAAATCACGTGATACTTAGTGAGTAGAATAAATAAAAATAAATATAAATATATAATAATTTTGTGAATATAAATGTAGAAATAAAAAAAATTAATAAATGTTTTAGCTTTAAGAGGAGAAAGAAAAAGACAACGGTGATTTTATTATTTCTTTCGTTATTAATTATTATTTTACTTGCGGGCATTATTGCACTTGCAATTTTTTGTAAGTATTTTATATTTTATATTTTATATTTATTTTGTATTTAATAATTATGTTATTGTATTATTATTTATATTATTACAGCTATAAGAATACGTAATGGGGTGAGATTGTGCGATTCTGAGGATTGTATTCGCACTGGTAAATTTATATATTTCATAATAAATAAAATTTTTTTATATTTCATAATAAATTTTAATGTTAAAATTATTGTGAATTTTTTTTTTTGATTTTATTTAATCAGCTGCAAGTCTGAAAGAATGTATGGACACTTCTATAGATCCATGTGACGACTTTTACAAGTGAGTGTAATTAATTTATTGTCGATTATTATTTATATATTTATTTAGATCAATGTTTCAAGGTTGAAAATATTATTTAACTTTTATTCTTTACATGAAATATTTATAATAGTTATAAAATACTTTCAAAGAATTATAGTGTGAATTATATAAGTATATGGATTATGTTTATTTAATAATTAATTTATTTTTTAGATACGCATGTGGAAGGTGGCCGGAAAATCATCCAACAATCAATGCCAATGTCATGAATTCTTGGTTCAATGAGAGGTCAGATAAAGTCACGTGGAAAGTACGTGATCTATTGAGACAAACGTCAAGTGATAAAAAAGTCCCTTGGGCTGTTGAACAAGCGAAAATACTTTACAGAAGTTGTTTAGATGATGGTAAAAATTAAAAAAAAAAATTTATCTTGATATAATTTTTCTTTCTTATTTTTTTATTATTAATTAATTAATTAATTTATTTTTCTATGTTATAGATTCGAAAAATGCCCTTGGACTCACACCGACATTTAATTTATTAAAAGAGTTGACATTACCGCAAATACCAGCGTTATTAGGTAGAAAAGATGGAGATTTTTTGAAAAAAATTGCATTAGTTCGTCGGGTTTTAGGAAAGGATATTTTTATTGGAATTGATGTAATGGTTGATCCAAGGAATAAAAGTCGTAATGTTATTGTTCTTGATACACCATCAGCTCTTAGTCCTCTGCCAGGGTAATAAAAAATAAATAAATAATATAAATAAATATTAAAAACAAATAGAGAAAAAATTTTTTTTTTTTACAAGTGATGTTGAATTTTTAGTGACAGCGAAATTCAAAAGAGATTAAAAACAGTTCGAGCAATGGCAGCACAGTTGGAGACGAATTCTAATGATAATTATGACGATGAGGATGAACCGGCTTTCATTGAAAAATCTTATATAATTGGAGTTATGATGGAGATAATTAGCAATGGAACGTGGAATTCTTGCGATTCATTTAATGAAAAATCGTCAGTACACGAGGATAATGTGAAAAAAGTTGCAGAAAGTATTTATGAGTTGTCTGGAACTCTTTACTATGTACGTAAAAAAATTAATTTATATAATACAATACATAGAATATTTTATTTATTTTATTTATTTATTTATTTATTTATTTCAAATTTTCTTGAATATTATTTTTTTTTTCTTAGATGTCTAGAGCAGACAATAATGAAACAATTACAGAGGAAAATATAAATGACAGTAATTATATGCTCATTGAAGATTTACAAAAAATAACTGATGAATATGTGAGGAGTGAAAATAATTCATTAAATCCTAAGCCAATATGGCGACCATTCATGGAAGAATTATTTAATAATATTGTTGATTTAGATTTGGATAAAAAAGATCGAATACTTGTTGCAAATTTGGGATATTGCAAAGACTTGGCACTTTTTTTAACCTCAACAGATGAAGAAATGTTGGGTAAACTTGAAGATAATTACAAATTTATATATAAAATATAAATAAAAATAAAGAATTAAAATATATATTTTTTTTTTTTCATATAGAAACTGTAATTTGGTGGATTGTAATTGATGTTGTTGCACCACACTCGTCGAAAAATGTACGAAGAATATGGTCAGATTATATTGACAAATTAATTCAAATTGAGGATTATGAGCCAATGTCTCTTCACTGTGCAGATGTAGTTAATTATATGATGGGTAAATTAATTTTCTTGATAATAATTTATTAATCAATTAATTATTTATTCTATAATAATTATTACTGATATTATATTAAATATGAATTTAAGGGATGGCAGTGGCGAGGCTTTTTGTTAATCCAGAATTTCATGAGCAAACTGGTCCAAAAGTTATCGAGATGTTGGAGCACATAAGAGATTCATTTGCTTCATTAGTTACCACCACTGGTTGGATGGATGAAGAAACAAAAATGGCTACACTTGAAAAGTCAAAAAAAATGGGATATGTTATTGGACATCCATATTGGTTATTTAATGATGAAATATTGAATGATTATTACCAAGGAGTAAGACAAATTTATATTCACAACGAGAAAGAAAAAAAAAATTAATAAAAATAAATATCATATAAATTAATTAATTTTTGAAGATTATTATTAATGATTTTATTTTATTTTATTTTTTGCATTCAGATACATATGAAGAACAATACTTATTTGGAGAATATGTTGATGATTGCACGTGAGGCAACGAAAACCGAATTGGAATTCCTTCACGAGACTGATTCTATAAATAAAACATAGTGAGTAAAAATATAATTGAATTAAATGCGACTGAGAGAATTAATTTATTAATAAATGTTTTGGTAATATTTAATATTTTCTGTATAATTTATAGTTGGGCTGCAGATCCAACGGAAGTGAATGCAGTTTATACAATAATTGCAAATCATATCAGTGAGTATTAGTGAGAATAAAAATAAAAATAAAAATAAAAATTAATATTTAATTATAATTGATAAATGGAAATTTAAATTATTGGGAAAATTTTTAAATATTTGGACGCAGCAATACCCGCGGGAATTTTACAATTTCCTTTCTACAAATTGGGCTTGGAGTAAGAGCTGATGAATAAATCGACATAAAAATTTTTTTTTATAATTAAATATTGTGTTGAAATAATTATTTTAATTATTTTAATTATTTTCTTGTTCTTTCTTGTTTTTTTTTTTTTAGAGCTTTGAATTATGGAGCAATTGGTGCGATATTGGGTCATGAATTGACACACGGTTTTGACAACAGTGGTCGGCTTTATGATAGCAATGGAAATTTGCGACAGTGGTGGAGTAACGATACAATAATCGAATATAGAGACAAAACAGAATGTTTCATAAAACATTACGGAACTTATTACGAAAAAGAGGTGAGAGGAATATATTTTAAAATACATATTCAACAAACAGTTAATACAATATATAAAATAAATAATAATTACAATAAATTAAAGTAGCTTAATCGAAAAAAAATTAGTTTTTTATTGGATTTATAAATAATTTATTAATTTGCTTTACTATTTACTTTAAAAATTTAATTTAAAATACAGTAAAACATTTAAATATTTTATAATTACAATAAATTATGTTAACTTTGATGTATAAAATTAGTTTTATATTGAATTCATAATTAATTAATTAATCAATAAAACAGGTTGATAAATACGTCGATGGTGAGTTGACCTTGGATGAAAATATTGCTGATAATGGCGGTTTACGTGAGGCTATTTATGCGTACCAAAGGTGGAAGGCCAAACACGGTCAAGAACCATATTTACCTGGTTTCACGCATTTGACACATGAACAACTTTTATTTTTGGGCTTTGCTCATGTAAGTTTCTCTCATAATAATATTTGTCGTGGCTCGTAATATTTTAATTATGCAATTTTTATGTTATCTCCCACTATAATTCTCTTTATATTATGCATAAATTCAATAATAATATTCCTGCACGAAAGAATTGAAAGATGAAACCAGAAAAAAAAATTAAATAACAAGTATATTTGGTTTGAAAAAAAAAAAAAAAATTTTTTTTTTTTATTTATTTTAGCTATGGTGTGAGGCATATACACCTGAGTCCTTGAGATGGTCGTTGAGAGATTCTCACTCACCTGGTCACGTCAGGCTCAAAGCTGTATTAACAAATTCAAAAGAGTTCAGTGAAACGTGGCATTGTCCAGTTGGTTCATCCATGAATCCAGACAAAAAGTGTCGAATATGGTAAAAAAATTACATCTGATATCCACACATAAATTGAATTCATACATGAAGATGTATAAAGAACTTTGGAATAATTGAAGGTGAAAAAAAAAAAAATAAAGTAAAATAAAAATTAATACATAAGAATTGTTTTGTAATAAAAGATTTTATTTACGTAAAAAATATATATGAAAAAATACTTATTGTTATATTTATTATCGCTGGTAAATTCTCTGAATATTTGTCAACTATTTTGTCATATGAATCTAATAAGAAAAAAATATTATTTTATTTCACAAATAGAATATTGTGAAATTCATTTAATTGAAATGATTTTCATTCTTAATAAACATATCCGCCATTGGAGTCAACGAGTTGTGTAGATTCCTGCTGTGGTTGTTGTTGGGGTTGAGGTTGTTGTTGTTGGGGTTGTTGTGGAAGAGAATCAACAATAACAGTTTCGGAAGCAGAAGTAGATGCTGCTTGCTGTACAGGCGATAGATATTGAAGAGTTGGTTGTGGATTTTCTCTAGGATATCCGGATGAGCCACTGCTGCTAACACCAGAACGAGAAGAGCCAACTTCTTGTTGATAATTATTAGTAGATTCAGATCGAGTTTCAAAAACTGGAAGAGTTCGGAAGCTTTCTTGACTTTGGGAACCTGATGTACTTGCACTTGCACTTGATGTAGTTGCACTTGCACCTGTTCCAGTTGAGGGTTGCTGTCCACCGCCATTTCCTCCGGGAAGGAAGCCTGTGATCATTGACAAGGGGAGACCACCTGAATTTCCTGCGCTAGACGTGGCCTGTTGAAACAATTCAAACAATTGAGCAAACTGTTGCAGGTTGAAGTCCTGCTTTCCAGTACTGAACTTCATGTCTGACTGTATCGAGTTTATTAAATTTGCAGGGTTTGGAAAACCTCCAATGCCACCTTGGCCATTACTATTTCCATTGCCAGGCTTTGGACCATCTGATTCTTTCTGTTCATCATGGGCAACATTGAAATCGACTTGTCTCTGTACAGCAGGTGCACTCTCTACTATTATTAAACAAAAATTAATCCAATAATTAATATATATCATTTCAAATTTTTAAATGAAAATGAAAAAAATTAATGAATTATTAAATTATATAATTAAATCAATGAATTTATTTTACCTTGAAAGTTCTGAGGAATATATTCGAGTGCAGGTGCGGCCTGTTCAGCATGGCCAATTGGTTCACCGTAACTATTCAACGGCTTTTGAACGTATTGAACTGTCTGTTGAGTTTGTTGCTGGACGGGTTGTTGGGGTTGATGTTGTTCAACAAAGACCTGGGGTTGATGTTCAACAAAGACCTGGGGTTGCTGTTGGGGTTTCACTTGAACATGCTGAACTTCATAATGGACTTGTTGGTGCTGTTGCTGTGGCTGCTGTTGCGGCTGTTGCTGAGGTTGTTGATAAGATTGATAATTATAAGAAACAGTTTGTTTTTGCTCAACTGCAGGTGCGATGTAGGCATTGTTTGGTCGTGAAACTGGAAGTTGTTGAACGTGTTTAACCGGCGCTGATTGTTGTTGAGCAGGTGGTCCATAGGATTGAACTGGCACTTGGTAGCTTGGCTGCTGGACATAATGTTGCGGGGGCTGTTGGGCAGGTTGAGATTGACGTACTGGTACTCCATAAGTTGCTGCGGGAATTGCCGGACGTCTTTGAGGTGCTGGCTGTGGATGATATTGCTGTTGGGGCACATGAACTGGTGCAGATTGATGGGTAGCAGCGGCTTGATAGGTTTGTTGTCTGATTGGTGTTCCAGGTTGATAGTTAGGTGGACCATAGACTGGTGCAGGAGTACGAGTTGATGATGGTCCTGTTCCAGAGAAGGTACCAGCATAATTACCAATTGATTTCACCACTTCAACGCGATTGCTGACAGCGCTACTTCCACCTTCCTGATGAACATGATGATGGTGATGATAATCAGTGCCATATCGTGGATCACCTGGCAAGATGTCACGTCTTGTACGTGAATCGGATGCACAAAGTGCAGTGGCCACAACGAAAACCTGAGATAAATAGTGATAGCGATTAATATTTTTTGTATGTAGATTTTTAGAAATATGTGGAAATATTTTTTTTTTTTTTTAAGTATTAAGAAGTGGATGGTAAAGTCGATGAACGTGGAAGATTAAATCTTGATGGTATTTTTTTTTTATTATTATTTTTTTATAAGTGTCGTCTTTTTACAGCGTAAAATTGGTCACAGAGAGTTATTAACATAATTAGATGCACACTTTCGGACGATGGTGTAATTTTGAATGTTAGAAGAAGGTATATGTGAAGCAATGTTTGAGTTAAATCACTGGGAAAGTGTGTGGTTATAAATTTCTTTTCAATATAAAAATTGTGTAATTTAATTTTTATTTTTTTTATAAATGAATTAAATTGTTATTGATTCTGTGGGAAGATATGAATAAAAAAAATAATATATAACATTGAATAGAGCACTAAATTCCTTTCAACACTCACGATGAAAAATAAAATCTAAAGCTATTATTTAATTTATTTCAATTTTATTTTTTATTCTATTGTTAATTTTAAATTTAAAAAAATTGATGGGTATATAATTGAATTGATTTGTTAATAAATGAAAAGAATGTAATTTTAATTTGATAAAATTATAAAAGACTCACCAACACTATGAAGGACTTCATGCTTATCGTTTAGAGTCTCTTAGAGAGTTGACTACAATTTGAAGATGATTCTGATCTTTTATACGATTTTACTCCCTAACTTTAACTCCCTCCTAAAGCCCATTAAATTTCGTAATTCATGTGGCATTGGTAGAACTAGATATTTAATCGATTTTTTTTTCACATCTTCCATCTTTATTTTACATTCATATTTCGTTACGCGAATGTATTGAGCTAAGTTTGTCTACTAATTCTCCCTCTATTTAGTCACTTTCTTTCTCGCTTCCACTTGTTCAATGATCCCTTCAAAATTTTCGGGACAACGTCGTTGGTGCTCTCCCACTTTAATCATTTTTATATTTCCACCAATCAAAATCTCGTATTCTCAGACACAAAAAACATCTGCCTCTCTCTGTTTTACACTGGCATATCTACCTCTTATTTTCATTCATACATAAACATATATTTTTGTCTCTTGCAATATTTACAGGAGCCATTTATCATTTCCCACCATTGTCTCTTCCCTTTACATATTTTTTTTCCTCTCCATACATACATACATACATACATATTATTTATTTATACAATTTGAATTAACATTTATATAAACTTTTGATTGTGATACTTTGAGTTTAATATTTATAATAATATAATATAAAGACATATTTTTTTTTATTTAATTTATTTATATATATACTGAAAATCGGAAAAGGGCATCACGTGAAAGTATTTGTGGTCATCATATTTAAATAATACATTCAGTAATTTATATTATATTTATATAAACTTTCTAAGGTTTTATTGATATTTTTTATTCAGAATATTTTTTACTTCATTAGACAAATCATATAATTTTCTGAATTTTTCATTAAATATTTTAATATACTTAGCTTGAAATCACTGGATACAATCATGAATTAAATACATTGAATAATAATCTTTGAATAACTAAACGTTTAACATTACAGATAAATTATCAATAAAATTTTATTGACAGAAAAAAAAAAAATATATTCGGAACATAATATTTAATATTGTGAAATTTATACATGCAAACTCTGATGGCCAATCATTCAAAAGTTAGATTTTAACAGTTTCACCTTGAGAGAATCAAATTACGATAGAAACTAATATACTTTAAATTCGCATACAATATTGTTTCATTAATATACATAATGATATTTAAAATTGGTTTTACATTCTATTGATACATATAAATTTTTAAATCCTATTACACATTGAGTAATTATGTAACGATTGATTGTGAGATACGTTTTAGCAAATACGTCAATCAACAACTAATTAATTATTCGTATTCTCATGGTGATGATCAAGGATACTGTGACACGCATAAATGTAAAAATGTTTTTTATTTATTTTATTTTTTTTTTAACATTTCTTTTTCAGGGTGTTCACATAATGTGAACGAATGACCAAAGTGAATTGACCTCGGTTAAACAAATAAAAGTCAAATGAAATGATTTATATTCAATGTATCCTTTTCATTAAAATATTTTTAATTCTCCTCGATGCATTAAAAAAAATTAAAAAAAAAAGAATCTTTTTTATTTTTTCCTCTGAAAAGAAATGAGAATTTTATTTTAATATTATATACAATGTTGGCAGTGTGTATAAGTAGATGACATTATTGTTAATTATTATGCAAAGACATTGCGATGACGACATTGAATGAAATTTAGGGAAATATGATGGATAAACTGACGTATGTGAGAATAAAAAAAATAATATAAATATTTTTTTGTTTGATCGCGCACCAAACAGGATTTCACTCATCTGTTTGTAGACAATTTTACTCAAGGTTTTCATATAATATAGCGGTGAAGGTGAGAGTAGTATCGTGTGCCCTCGTCTATTGAAGCTATCATGGGCGTATACATAATTGAGATAATATAAAAAATAAATAAAATGATGAAGGAGAAATACCGGAACAGCGTGAGTAATTTTTAAAATAATAAATGCCGATTTTTTTCCTCTCAGTATTTAGCAGTTTTTATTTTCCCTTGGTGATATAGATTATAAATTAAAATATAATTAATCATTATGGTGTAGTTAAAATTTTTTTTATTACGTTTAAATTTTGTATATAGGGAAAAATGTATTTGTTTTTATTTTACAATTAATTTTAATCCGATAATTATTTCGAGGAAAATAATTAATTTGTTTATTTTTGTCTGTGAAGTTTTTCTATTGCAATGAAATATTTTATTTTTATATATCAAAGATTTATTTATTTATTTATTTATTTAAATTGTCAAAGTAAAATTAATATTATTTTATTATTTTCATTGCAAAACGATACTGTTAAAAAATTCATTCAACAGATGTTAATTAATTATCATAAATATTTATAATTAAAGTTTTTATTCACATATTTCAAATTCGTCGTTTTATTTAGAATAAATTACATAAATTATTATCTGTCTATTGCTAAAAGTTTAGAATAAATTGTAAATTGAAGAGACACTAGTGGGAATAAAATGCATAAACAAATTTCTTACACAAAATAATAATATTATATAAATCATACACAAGAAAAAGAGATAGATAAATATATTAAATTACTCCCTGGAGTTATAAAAATCATTAGAATCCTTTCACTAAATTTTTATTCTCTCTTTTATTTTATTTTATCCCACTATTTTTTTTTTATATATTACAATTATTTCATAAACAATGATCCAAGAATAATATAAAATAATATATACCTGCATTAAAGAAAAAATAAATAAACAAAATAAATGAATATACAAAATTAAAAAAAAATTAAAACAAATTACAAAATAATAAATAAAAATACCTATCAATTTAAATTTTTTTTCTTACATCCAATTATTAACTATGTACTGATGATCTAAAATATTATCAGGAACTTTCTGTTAACTCTCAATTTGACGCGGAACTCATTTTGCCAGCTCATTTCTCCCACGTACAACACAAAAATATTGGCGAATGGCTTTTTGTTTATAAAATAATATACGTACACAGTTTCAATAGGTACCTAGATTTATATACACCATCATAAAAGAGATTGCTTTCATCGTGAATGTCCATAGTGAAGGTCTTCATATATAAACTCAACAATTCGCTACTCTCATCAGTCAGCAATAATAAATGCATTTCATTGCATATACGACATTGAACTTCATTTTAATATCAATAAATAACAATATCAATAAATAATGACAATAAATTACGTAAGCATAATATAAAACAATACATAAAATATAATTTATAAATAATTAATTAAATAATAATTTATTATATCAAGTGTTGAATTTATTTTCTAGTTATTCCTGATAATTGCAACATTATTTGCATCATGTTATGGTTCATATTATTCTTCTGATGATTATCAAACTTCATACGACATTAAACCAAAATTATTATCACAGTCAGTACATCTTGATGAGGTGCCAACAAAAATTGTCAGAATAACTAAAACTATTGCTATTAAAGTACCAGTGCCATATCCAGTTCAAGTAAGTGATTGAAATTCAATTAAAAATAAATAATTCAATCTATTATAAATTAATTTTATATTTAAACAATTTTTTTTTTTATTTCTTCTTTCTTTATTGAGATAGGTACCCTATCATATACCCGTGGCCGTGCCTGTCAATCATCCAATACCAATTCCAGTGCCGAAGATAGTGAAAGTGCCTCATCACATTCCCTATGAAGTGTCTAAGCATATTCCAGTTGAAGTTCATCAACAAATTCCAATCATTGTAACCAAACCTATTCTATTTCCTCAACCAGTTCCCATTCCCCAAACTGTTAACATTCCTCAACCAGTAGCTTATCCTGTACCTCATACAATAACAACAATGGAAAGTCAACAGCAGCAGCAGCAGCAAGAATATCGTCATGGTTTTCAATATCGTAATAATGAGAATTTAAATTATAACAATGAGATAAAAGTAAATGAAGATACTGAACACAAAACAGTGGCTGCTCAAGATTCTTATTCTCAATCTCATGACAATACAAATTAACATCATTTATCCATTAATTTTGATTAATAATTCTTGTTATTTTAATTTGTTTCTCTATTATTTAAAATCGAAAATAAAGAAAAAAAAATGAGTTGTATTATTTGGTTTATTTAATAATAAAAAAATAATTATAAGGATATTTTTGCTTGAATGATTAATTGACACTTTATGTTGTTGTTGTTGGTTTGGCATTTTAGCAAGAGATCGAGTTACCAGCTACAACAGAATATGTATAAAATATTTTAGAAAGTCTTGTGGTTAGTGATATTTATATACCAGAAGAATTTTCTTTTGCCTTTCAATGAACGAGAACGAATGTTTTATTTATTATCAATATTCTCATCATTACCGATCGATACTTTGACTTTCGATCACCGGAGTTTATCGACAGTGGGAAATGAAATAACTAAAATTACCCCATTAGCCAAGTGCGCGCACCGATCGTGCACCGTGCGTGCACCTAGTGCATTTTCATGTAAATCCCTGTATAGCCTTTGGTGGAGTGCACCAAATGCTATTGGGGTAAAACAAATATAATAAATTAATAAATAATACAAAAAGAAGAAGAAAAATTTCATTTACTTAATTATTTTTATTTATATATTTTTTACAGGTTTATAAATTTATTGATGACTTTGTTCATTTAAAATATTGCTCTAACATAATATTGCACAAACGTTTCATCATCATCTTCATTGTTGTCATTATCAAACGATGATGAATATTAAATTCAATTATAGTTATTAATTTTGATCTTTAATATTTTTTTTTTTTATAATAATTACTTCATTAGATCAGTTGAATTATTTTATATATTTGGTAGCATTGGAAAAATCATCACCATGATGATGAATAAGCATAGCTACCAAGACCACTGGAGTATTTTTCAACGACAACTGGATGAGAAACAGCAACTGGTACATGCTTTACCACCGGCACTGGATAAGGCTGTGGCACTTTAACAGCATAAGGAACAGGATATGGACGATCAACTGGAACTGCAACGTGTTTGGTCACATGAACTGGATATGGCTTGGGTACATG
Source organism: Microctonus aethiopoides (assembly GCA_030347275.1). Classification (NCBI taxonomy): domain Eukaryota; kingdom Metazoa; phylum Arthropoda; class Insecta; order Hymenoptera; family Braconidae; genus Microctonus; species Microctonus aethiopoides. The sequence continues at coordinate 3,724,432 of JAQQBS010001424.1, forward strand.
CACAGGATATGGACGATCAACTGGCACTGCATATGGCACCTGTTTAATAATTAATAAATTAAATAAATATATAATTAACTCACAATATTCCATTCATCGATAAACAAATGAAGATAGAGAGAAGTTCAAGACTTTTATACATAAGTAATAATAAAATCTACAATCACTGATCCATGATAGAATTATTACAATTTATATACATATGCTTGCCTTGAACTAATTAATATCGATATTTAAATTAATAGATAAATGTTGGAGTATTTTTATTTTTATTTTTATTTTTACTTACTTTAACTGGAACTGCAATGTGCTTTTCAAATGGAACTGCAATTGGCTGGGCAACTGGTACAGCAACTTGTTTTGTGACAACAGTAGATATTCCATGACTTAATGTTGGATAAGACGAGTATGATGCATATGAAGTTGGTAAACTCAATTCTGAATCCAAAGCATAGCCATAACCCAATCCATAAAGTCCTCGTTTATCTTTTTTCGTATCTATCGTCTTGGTATTGTCATCATTATCTCTTTTTGACACATCAGCGTATGTTAATGCCAAGAGAGCAGTGAAAACAATTATCTAGCAATGGAAAAATAATTAATTTTAATTACAGAATGATTAAAAAAAAATAAATAAATATTTTTTTTTTTTGTGAAATACTTTTAAGTATTGAATGGTTTTTTTTTTTGTTTTATCACACCTTTGATTGCATGTTGTTGCTGGGACTTGATGCTTTTTGCAACTGTGAAGAGCAACTGTGACGATTCCTTCTTTTATACTTGCATGAGTGTCGAAAAAAATCCCTCGGGGAGTTAAATTCACGATGGTGTTGTTGGTGGTGGTGGCAGAAGTTTATTTATACTTATATTGTATGCGAATATATTGAGAACCAAAACACAGTGTGTAAAATTTTATGTACGAGTCACAGAGCTTCTCACTTTCTTGCGCAACGTGGTTTGATATATACCAACAACTGTACGTGGCGTTGTGACGTAGTGAACTTACGAGTTGTCACGACAATGTTGTTTGACATAATACAATGATATAAAAGAAAAGAAAAAATAAGTAGATTCTATAATTAAATAAATAAATAAATAACAAACATTGTGTGAAATATATATTTGTCCATTACGAATTTTTAAATGTCCATTTATTATTCGGTGAAAGAGAATATGCAAATTTAATTATATTACTGTAGTTTTAATTTAATAAAAAAAATAATTGTTTTAAATTGAGATAGTTTTATTTTTTTTATAACAATTTTTTTTTTTTTTTTTTTTTTTTTTTTT
>JAQQBS010001424.1:3725887-3740073 GCA_030347275.1 Microctonus aethiopoides
ATTATGTAATTTATTTTTTGACACTGCGGTAATTTAATTTGTTGAAGAAAGTTTTATATCGCCATTTGATTGATCCATCAAATAAAAAGTTAGACGTCATTGCGATGACACTTGTACATTTATTGTCAATGCGTAGATTTATTTTCCTTTTTTTTTTTGTTATGAAAACATAAATATTCAATACGTACTTTTGTATATAAGTTTAACAATGGAAAAGAGCTCACGACACACATAATGTTCGATTATTATCGTGTTTGATATATAGTCCTTTCTCTTTGTACGTGTCTATTATTTGTCCGAGTTTGTTGCCCAAAATACATAATAAGCGAAAATGCCATGAATTAAAATGGAAATTTTATTTCTATATTATTTTATATTAATAAATTTGTTATAATTAACTCGATCTCAATGGCATCATCAAAAAAATGTTTATAATTAAAAGAAAGTCACGACATTTAGTGATGATAATTAATGACATCGTATCAATTTCTATTCTGACATAATTTAAATAAAATAAAATAAAATAAAAATATTTTATTTATTTTTTCTAGTAATTCTTTCAAGAATTTAATTTAATATGTAAATTTATAAGTGCAAGATGAAGCATTGCAAATGCATATTGTTCAAGGTTCAAGTGAAATAATTCTCAAGTGCCCTTGTTGTTAAATAAAAAAAATAAATAAAAAAAAATAACTGCAATGATAAAGGAAGTGTTGAAATATTGCCTATTTACATTCTTTTATATTTTCACATAATTAAATCAAGTGACAGCAATGGAGGATTTGGTATAGTTATAAAGTAAAAGAGGGAGGAGGGAGGTGAGGGAGGAGAATGGAGGGAAAGACTCTATGGTGTTGGTTAATCTTACAAAGAGGTCTTGTATATCGTGATTAATCGCAACTGTTAAAACTCAACATCGTGATGCAAATGTACATATATATTTATATATTTTATTTGTGTGTCTATGTAAGTTTGAAAATTACGCGACTTTGTATTTATTCCAACACTTTCGCTTGCATGCAAGTCGATGATATAAAATAAAATAAACATATTCACAATCACATGAATTATGTACATGAGTATGTATAATGTGTCTTCCAATCGATTCCAATAGACATTATATTCCTTGCGAAAGAAATACAACATATGTTTAAACTTTATTCTCACCATGAGAAATATAGTAGATATAGTAAAATAAAATTAAATAAAAAATTAACAATAGTTAAGTGAATAAAGGGAAAATAATTCCAACAATTTATCTTTGTTTTTTTTTTTTTTTTTACGAAAACATTACAAAATTCAATTTATTTCATCAATTAAATTTTTTCTAATATTTATTCTATATAAAAAATAAAACAAAACGACATAGAGTATTTTGGTTTCATCTCTTTTTTTGTCATGTGAATAATGTCTCGGTATAGAAATGCTTAAATGGAAACTTTTACGATTTGGTATTTTAATATTTTATGTTTTTTTTTTTTTATACAATGAATATATTTCTTTTGCTTGGGAAAACAGTTATAAATAATAACTGGAGGATTTGTTTATTTATTTGTTATTTGTTGTAAATAACAATTAATAAAGGATAATTAAAATGGGAGTTGAAAAAAAAAATAATAACTGGGATTTAGGTGGGTGAGAGATTGTTGGAGTTTGGTGATTTGCACACTAGAATCTTGGAAGCTTCAAGTTTTATAATTTAATAAAGACCACCATATGAACCATGTCCGTATGAACCATGTCCGTATCCACCATGTCCGTATCCACCATAACCATGTCCGTAGCTCTTAACAAGAACGGGAACGTGTTCCTTAACAACGACTGGATGAGGAACAGCAACTGGAACTGCATGTGGAACTGGAACCTATATCATAACAAAAAAAAAAAAAATATAACAAACGACATAATAAAAATAAATCAAATGAAAAATCTCTGAAAATAAATTCTAATTTTATTTCCACACTAAATTATTGTCTCTTAAATTGTTTAATCAATTAATAATTTACCTTTACGGGGTAAGGTGCGGGAACTGCTACCTTAACTGGAACTGGGTATGGTCTGTCGACTGGAACATGAACAGTCTTGGTTTGAACAACTGGGTAAGGTTGGGGCACTGGAACAGCAACTGGCACTGGTTTAGGCACAGCAACTGGGACCTATAAAACCCCCAAACAAATGACGAAAATAAATTAATTAATACACTTAAATAATTATCTTAAATAGCATCACTTGAAATTATTAAATAATTAATTAATTGATCACAGGAATTTTTTTTTGTTCTGTCTGTTGGCTTTTTTTCTTCATTACCTTGACGGGGTATGGACGGTCTACGTGAACGGGGTAGGGTTGTGGCACTGGGACTGGTACAGCAACAGTCTTTTGGACAGTTTGAACATGAACAGAGTGTCCGTGTCCGTGTCCCAAATCACCATAACCGCCATAACTGCCATAACTGCCATAACTGCCATAACCACCTAAATCACCATAACTTCCTAAACCGTAACCAAGTCCAAGACCAAGTCCACGTTTCTGCACTGTTTTCTCCTCGGCAAAAGCCGCAGCCACCAACATCAAACAGATCTATTTAATTAGTAAAAAATTAATTAAAATAAATAAATTTAATTATTATTTTTTTAAAATAATATAAAATAAACAAAATATATTTTTATATTTTTATTTTATACTTTTGTTTTATTTTATAATCAACATATTTATTTAACGTACCAAGACTTTCATGATGATTTGAAGAAACTAGTTACTTGTTGAGCTAAATCACTTCTGTCGTTATTCGTATAAAACAACCCTTTATATAGGGAATTGACTTTCATTTCGTTCAAACACCCCGCAAACTAAGAGCCAATGATTGCTCTTTATTTCATCTAATGCCACACCTACCTCTAGTTTATACTTTACATCCATTTACTTTACAATCCAACGTTGAATCAACTTCACATACATATCAATTTATAAATATTTGTGTACATGTATGATCTTTAGTTGCATTTATATACATTTATTTATTCATACAAACACAAATACATTTATGTGACACACCGTTGTATAATCACCAACATTTTCTTTATATGCAAACAGATTGTGTGATAATAATGTACCATATTTTCATCATCTACTGCAGAGTCTTTCCATTTTTGTATCAAATCGTCCTTGCCAATAATTTTTTCTACTTGATAATCGGACAATTATTCTAGTATAATCATATAATTATAACAAAATATTATAATAAATTGAATGACATCACGTGAATTAATTATATTAATGCATAAAATTTATTGATGGATTTTTATTTGATTTTTTTTTTGATTTTTTAAAAGAATGAAAGTGATAAAATTTAAATGATATAAATGTGTGATATAATTATTAAATAGGTCAAAGTGTGCAATGCGGTTGGATGTATGTATTTCCGCGTTGAAAGGTTGTAAAGAGGACACAGACAATGGTTTATGTGCGCCCAGGACCACTTATTTACTATCCCTTTCTTTTATATATTACTCGCACTCTCTGTTTAATTCTCGTGTTATTTTACTCTCAGGTTTCACTTGATTTATGATATTCGATAGTTCTTATAAGGTTTGGTTGGAGGTCGTAAGTATGTATATTTGTCCTTTTATTATTACTCAGATTATTGATCACAAAGTTATTTTCAAAAGAGAGAATTACATCGCCAATAATAAATATAATACAAAATTAATAATATATTAATAAAATTATTTAAAACTACATTGATAAGAATTTAGATAATAATGTATTTATAATATTAATTTTACATACTTATTTATATATATTTAAATAAAATTATATATTAAATTAATATCCTGTATCGTTTTGTACAATAGATCATAATAAATTAATTTTAACCGAACGAATTATTCATTTGTATAATGTATTTAAATTGATTTTTATTTTACAATTAATATCTTAAAAATTATTTTATTATTATCATTACTGATTATAAGTCATCATTAAATGTTTAGGATTAATGTGATAATAAAAGTATTGCAGTAGTAAATTGAATTGAAATTTAATATAAAATATAATTGCTAAAGTGTAGATATTATAATTTGTGTAAATTAAATAAAATTGTGTCAGAATTATTTTTGCAATGACGGAAGTCATTCTTATGTTTATATTGTATATAACACGTGGTATATACTTTATTATAATGTAATGTGTGTCCGGGATTATATATATATATATATAGTCCGGGTTCATATGGCTATCTGATAAATTAATATTTTTAAAAAATTTTATTGTATAACCATGTGTTTGTGTATCAGTAAAATATAAATAACGCCTACTTATACACAAGCAATTTTCCGGTTTTATGGTTGATACAGTTTGACATATTTATATACACGCACGTAATATATATATATATGCATGTATATATATAAGACAACATAATATTAATTTAAACCTAAATAATGAATTTTTTGAAATTTTTTCAAATTATTTTTTTTATTGATAAAAAAAAATTTAATCAAGTAAAAAAATTCATGGTTTGCATTTTATATTTAATGCAAATGTATATAATAACTGGAAGTAATTTAATCAAAACCCGGAAAAGGGTTATATATTTTTTTATTTTATTTTATTAACAAAACCGGAAACAAATTGATTGTGAGGTTATGTTTATTTGTCATCGAGAATTAGAAATCGAAAGGAAACATATCCTCTTGTGAAAAGATCGTCTTTCGCTTATGCTCAGTATTTATTTCACTTTAATTATTTCACGTATACATAATGAAATGTGTAACAACTCATATACAATCTCCAATGGATTTATTTTGTATTTTTTCTTCTCGTTGTCTTACATTTAATTTATTTTCTCTTTACATAATCCAACTTGTATAATGACAATGCGACAATGCGTCAATGTTAATAATGTGTATTACTTTCTTTATTTATTTTTCATTCATTTGTTTTCTTGATAAAAGTGCCTAAATCTTTTAATTTATATTTAAAAAAAAATTCGCGCGCGTAACGCCATTTTTTTTTTTCACTCATCATCGCCATCTTTTATTTCTCTTTCACTTAACCTTCTGATGCAATCGAATGTGCATTTAAACATTCTTCAGAAGGTCTTGACTCAATACGTACTTGAATATACTCATATCAATTAAAAGTAAAAAGTAAAAAATTAACTGCCACTAAATACATACATTTAAATAATAATTTTTCATATTTTCTAACGTTCGAGTTCACAGATATAGACATATATATATACTTCGTGCGTGTGCGGTAAAAATTTTTAGTGTATGAAACACAAAAGTATTTTATTTCGTTTTATCCTCATTGTAATTACTATATTTTGAATACATAATCATCTCTTAGTCGCACGAAAAAGATATTTTTCATCTTACAAGACAATTTATGTCCCGCGGATGATCAAGAATATTAACATAACCTATAAACGTGAATGCACTTTTAAATACACATACGACATTAATTCCATATGATGTACATTCATTTGTTTATGTAATAACCAACCAGGTGAACATAATGAGAGAAAAAACACTAATTACTTATGAATGATGATTCGTATAATAATTAACTGTCCGTAAATCTATTGCCAAAAGTCATACATAACCTCAAAAAAAAAAAAAAAAAAAAAAAAAAAAAAAAAAAATAAAAGTTGCAACTACTGAAGATTGAAAAATTAAAAATAATTCTACAAATATAAATATAAATAATAATGATCGATAATAATCAGTACGTGATTATAAGTAATATATTCAAGTCGTGAGAAAAGAATTATAAATTGTGAATTTAATCAGTGTCTATAAAAGAAATAAAATCATATATATACATATACACATTAAATAAAATCTCAACTGGCTGAATAAAATCCTGGACACAAACAGAAAGATCATCAAACACAATCGTAAGAATTTATACATACATATTTATTTTATATTACATATTTTTTTATTTGTATAAATATACATATGTATTCTATGGGATTCGTGAGAACAAAATTCGCATTTATGGGGCGCACCTTTACAATATAAACAAATAAATATTATTTCTAAACTCACGATAAATCAATTAATTTACAATTAAATAATTTATTGAAAATATATTTTTTTTTATTTTCAGAAATAAATATGAAAATAAAACAATTAATTTATAATTGTGTAGACAATTATTCAATTATGACGTCATGTTGTTGATTATTATAATAAATTAAATAATATACAATATAGTCGTGTATTTACTATGATTACTACACGAGAACCCGTTAACGAGGAGGCTTGTCTGAACAATAGCAAGGTTGAAGCACTCGATCGAGTCATTTGTACCTATGTATATATTTATATATCAACAGTATATGTAGCAACTTATTTCTATTTTCATACTTGTTCGTTGTGACCGTGACAGAGAAAATTCTATCGAGTTGGTGGATTAATAAAATGAACTATATTTTATTTCTATTTCAAAATTACAGAACAAAAAAAAAAGTTTGTTAGACCAGGTCGAGACATAGAATTAAAACTGCAAATCAATTTTATTTTCATATTTATTTTCTTCGTTGATGTTTGATAATTATTATTTTCTATTTATGATCTATTAATAGAGCAAAATATATTAATGTATTTAAATATAGAATAATTTATTCAAGATGATGAAGTTTGGATTAGATACATTTAAAATTCCAAAAACTGGTTTGTTAATCATATTTGTTTATTTTTTTTATTTTTAGGTAATTCATTTACGAATTAATCTTTGTGTATTATGAGAGGACACATTCAATTGGAATATTATTTAATTAATCATTGTGTGTTGTTGTGACACACAAATAAATACACATATGTAGATATGTGGATAATATAATGTAATGGTCGATGGATAATTAGCATATACCATTAGATAAAATGTGGTAACCTGGTACAGAGTGGTGTAGAATGGCAACGACAGTGTTCGCTCTGTGAACCGGATCAATATATTTGTATTTATCGAATCATGCCACACACACACACACACATATATAAATATATTTAATTGTGTGTAAATAAATATGAATGATAAATTTTAATATTATCGAATATTCAAGAAGAAGAAAAAGAAATTATATTCAACAAGTGAATTATATATTTTTTTCTTCTTGTTTCATCAAAGTGTATTTTATAATCTGTCAACTCGTGAAAGTATTTTTTAATGCAAGAGAAAATTAATCCATTAGCGGTGAGAGCATGTAAAATTCGTCAATTATTTATGGGTTTAATATAAAAATATATCAAAAAATGAGAACGCGATAAAAGGAAGGAAGAATTAATAATTGATAACAGATAAATTAAAAAATTATTTATTTCTATAATTTGTATATGGTTTATAAAAGTGATTTTAATTTTAATGTATCGTGGGGGTGTTAAACACACGTTGTAAAATATATATTCATGCATATAAAAATTATTATACATCACAAATGTATATATTAACGCGTTGAGTGCGTGTCTCTGATGGATTTCTGATGTAATAATAATGCGAGAGTTTTTTTGTGCATGTTTATATGATGGTGTACATAAGAATCTGGGTCGTCGCGCTCTAGAAATTGTCTGTCAATTAATAATTCCGATTTACTCTCAGGTAACTTCATTCTCCGTGATCTATTTGTGACGTCAAACACATTAACATAAATTAATAATTTAGAATCAAAGGATCAAGAATAAAATAAATAATATTATTATTTTTCAATGTAGATTCAAGTAATTATTTCTATGAAAATTATCAGTATAATAATTGTTGACGCAATTAATCATGCGGATCGTATACACTTAAAGAATATTGTTATGCTCTAGTAATTATATATCAACCCCAGAATAATTATTTTTAATTAATTTAAATTATAACACTGTTGTCTAAATTATAGAATTACCATTGCACATACATGTACTTTGGTCTTTTATTTAATTTAAACTCACTACTTATAGTAAATTAATTCCTATAAAAATAATAGAAAATTAAATTCAAGATTAATTTGTTATATCCCAATTAGATTAATTTTTTTATCTCAACATTAATTAAATTAAATTAATTCATCTTACGTGAAAGTAATACATAATATTCAAGACAATAGTGAATTAAAATAGATAAAAATAAATAAATAATCAAATTTATACTTTACAATTTCAAAGTAGGAAGAGGAAACCGAATTCACAAAATGAAAATAAAATAAATATACAAATACTTTCGTTCATTCAATTAAATTGCAATACTGCCAACACTTTTGTTTGCAATAAATACATATAATGTGGGTGTGTCAATTTCGATTAAACGATTGCGTATAAAATACACTCGAACGTAATACTGAGTTAAATAAAAGACGAAATAAAAATATCCACACAAACTAAATATTTTTTTTCTCTTCTATTTATTCTTAAAAAAATAATACAACACCTACACTTTGATGAAGTGTGTTATTTTTCGAAATTGCATTGTATGGGTGTAAATATTAAACAATATCTTTCATCAATTATTACTGGCAAAAAAAAAATTTTAATATACAAATCAAGTTTTATGTTTGCTAAACACTTTGATATAATAATACACTTTGTATTTTAAATACATATGTATATTTATAATATATTTCCATATGTATATATTTATGTGTGTGCGTGTGTATTGTATATAATAAGAGAATAAGGATAATTACGTAATAAACAGAGCACGTATGAGTTACGTGGGTAGGCGATGGGATACATAGTACATGTGTTCGCTCAACCATGACTTTTATAACGTAAACTTTATATATTTTTTTTTCTCTTCGTTTCTAGTAAGAGTCCTCTGACTTTACATATGGATAGATATGTGTATGTGTAAAATGTATGTGCATACAGTACATATATGTATTTATTCGTTGTTCACAATCCGGGTATCCTTCTTTAGATATGTACAATAATGCGCGCACATGCGAGGGATAATTGGATGAAATAATGTCACCATTGATCTTTGCCGTTCACAAACATGAAGATCGATAAATATATTTATCTATATGTAAGATATTTATTTGCAATGAAATGCATAGTTTGCATTTGAGAAAGACACACGGTTTATTTATTTTTATTTATATTTTCTTTATATTTTACGCATGAATGTTTATATTTATGCGACAATACAAACTAGATTTGACTTTATGAAATTAGTCATGATCCGGTTTTGAATTTAAATTAGTATTAAAGTTGAGTACTATCTAATCTGATAAACCGGAAATTTGATATCGGGGGGAAAAAAAAATTTGTAAGACATAATTATTCGATTAATTATAATCCATCAAAGTTTGTTGATAAATATTAGAAAAAATAAATAATAATACATAATAAGATATAAATTTCTGAATAAATTCTACAATCAGTAGAATTTATATTATTAAATAATAAAACAAAAATAAATACATTAATAATATAATAAATACAAATAATTTAAAATATTTTAGATGAAATAAATAATAATTTGGAGGGTCAGTTTTATTTAATTAATTTTTGTTTCGAGTATTATGGGAATATTTTTGTGTGGTCAATAAGCCTCGTTATCAGCATCACTGTCGATAATTGGATTCTCAGTTGGACTTTCTGTTGGCCATTTACCAGCAGTCGCTGAAGGCTCTACCGTTGATGGTGGATCAGTAATTAAAATAGTGCCCAATGGTTCAATTGTTGTTGTTGCATTTAAATCATCCTCAACTGTCACCTTTTTTTTCGTTTCAAAATGACCCTGATGAGCATTGACAATGGGCGTGGCAGTGGTACGATTGTGTGGAGGTTGAGTATCACCCTCATCATTCTCTTCAATGTTCTCCTGTTCTTTTGGTACTTCAGTCAGTTCAGAAGACAAAGTAACAGTGATATTTGACTGCGGTTGGGGCATTGGTGGCATAAGGTCAATCGCCGGTTCAACAGTTTCAATTTGACATTGACGTCCAGCGTATCCCAAAGGACAAATGCATCTATATTAACCCAAAAATATAACAATAATATTCAATGAATGAACACAAAAGAAAAGGAATTTTGATTGATCGCTTTAGCGAAAAATAAATTTGTAAAATTCATTGAATCAATTTAACAAACCTAAAATCACCATGCTCCTTCGTCATACTTATACAGGTGCCATTATTCTCACAAATATTTGAATGATGATCGCAGAATGTCAATTTTTCTTCGCATAAATCGCCGGCCCATCCGGTTTGACAACGACATTCCCATGGTCGTCTGCATGTACCGTGTGCGCAACCCGGATAAGGAACACATTCAGTACAATTGGGTCCTGTCCATCCAACTTTGCAACGACACGTACCCGGTCGATAACATCCACCATTTTCTCGACTGCATCCTTGTGCGCAAATAGCTTTAGGTATATAGAGAGAAAGAAAAAGAAAATAAATATTTTTCTTCAATGATTTTGTCCTCATTGCCATGTCAATTTATTTAAATATATATTTATATTTTTTTTTAAATATTTCGTGTATTCTTACGTGTCTGGCAAAATACTCCAGTCCATCCGGGATCGCAACGACATTCGAGTGGGCCCTGACATGTTCCATGAACACATCCCGGTAATACTTTACATTTTTTACATTTGGGACCCTGCCAACCAACTCGACAACGACATTCACCGGGTCGCTCGCAGTATCCCTGACTTGGATAACAATCAGGATCACAAATTGGCTCGGAACAGAAGAGTCCTTTCCATCCTGGATTGCAAGCACATTCAAAGCTCACGTTGCATCTAAAAAAAAAAAATTACAAACACCACCACACATACACAAGAAATAAAATACAAGAGAAAAGGAGGGGAGAAAAAAAAAGGCACTTGAAAAATATTTATTGTCTGACCGCGTCAGTGGAATTTTTTTTTTTTATCGATACCGCTATGCGACAACGTGTCATTATATTGAATAACCGTCAGTTTGGTAAAAAGGACAAGGTTAATCACCTGTTTCACTGCGATTGTTTGAGGTCAATGCCACACATCGCAAGCAAACAAATTAATATAGTCTAATAGATAAATATAATTACACAACTTACCCGCCATGTTGACATCCTGGTAGTGGAATGCATTTATCACATAATTCTCCATAAAATCCTAATTTACAAAGACACTCGCCAGGTCGACGACAGTATCCCTGAAGTGGATCGCAGCCCTTTCGACACAATGGAACGTCACACAAATCACCCGTCCATCCTTAACCAAATGGAGAGAATTAAAAAAAATTAAATAATACTAAATACTTTTCAACACTTAAGACATTAGGAAATGAGATGAAAAAAATTATTACATACCTGAAAGACACTTGACTTCACCGGCCTCATCGCAAACATAATGAGATCTTGGATGTTGAGCAGCTGGAATTTCACACGCCTGCTTCTTCCACTTAGGAACATATCTAGAAACATCATCTAAATGTCAAGCTGTCTTCGCCTTGTCTCTTCCCAATTTTTTCTTTCTTTTTTTTTTTTTCAAATTTTTTTTTTTTTCCACTTCGTCGTTTTCAATTCCTCTATGAAAACTCACACGTCATCTAATTCTCACCTGGGCCCGGCTGCAAGGCCAATGGGCATAGCACCAAATCCAAAAACAGTTGCTAATCCAACAGCCGCAACTGCCATTGGTGATGCATTGTTGACTGGTGCTACGACGCGGTTAGCGGCAATAAAAAGTGGCAACAGGTAACTGAACAGTGGTATCATCTTCGCTCGACTTCTCAGTCAAGACTGAGTGAAGATTGTGGTGGTGGTGGAAAGAGTTCAAGAAGCAATGAACGGAATAACGGAACATTGCGACTCGAGTTCGAGGTCATGACACAGTTTTCTGAGATGGTATAAGCCATCCATTAGACACATATACAGATGAATATAAATGGAATATCCTTATGTGTATTGTGTGAGCTTTATCAGTGTATTGATAAGTGTGTATATAGAATATTTATGTTATATACGTGAATGAACGACACTGTTGCGATTTCATTTCTACAGTTCAATGAACGGGGAAATGTTTTTATTATAAGTTAGAATAATTAAATATATAATAAAGCGAATGACGACAGGTTTTATTTTAATCATTAATTTATTAATTTTTTTATTCATCGTACATACTACTGGAAATTATATTTACAATAGGATTTTTTTGGTTTTTATTTACAAATAAATATACAGTGATTTGATTTTTTTGTTAAAGCAACCGTTGTTGTTGTTGTTGGGCGCTAGTAATTATTTAATTGTAAACGCTCTTTTTCTTTTCTCATTTCTAGGAACTCTCAATTAACAGTCTGTTCGTTTCGGTATTTTGAGCAAATGTTTGGTTAGATTATATTAAAATATTCACAAATAAATTTACAAATGTGCAATACACAATAATCCTTGTAAACAATTTGCTCTAGTTAAAATCTACTGTACAGTGATGATTTATTTTATACCCGCTTCGTTTAGTTATTAAACACATTTTCTTTTTTCAAACGTCGGCTTGATCAATGTCTTTTTTTGATCGACAGAAACATAATCGTATGCAAATAATTAAACTAAGAATAATAAGTGCCAATAGTACGCCAGCTGTTATTGCCAATGGACAAATATTATCCAAGTTTTTTTTTTGCTTCAAAACATTTTCATGATTGAATTTTGGTCGTGTATCAATCTCAATTGGAAAACTACCTGGACCTTCATTAGATGCTATTCTTACAAGATATTTGGTGCCAGGTAATAGAGAAATCTGTGCTGATTCTGTGTCTACCACTTGATTTCCCATAAGTCCACCAGTTTCAGGCTCCCAAGATACGACATAAGATGATTCTCTTTGTAACATCGATTGAAGATTCTCACGTACAAAATTTCTCAACAACAAATCCCTTGACTGATGGCCGTCTTCATCAAAATCATCGTCAGATTCTCGAAAGAAAAATCGTTGGAATACTGGATCAGAAATTAGTGTATCCTGTTGGTTACGTCTTTCACGCAACACTTTTTTGCCATTTCTTTCCAAATAAAATTGTCTCATCCTCTCGCTTAATTTCTTACGTTCCAATTCACGAAGTCGTAAAAGTTGATCATTAATGTTGTGCCATGAAAGTGTAGCTTCGACAAATGGGCCTTCCTTAAGAGATTCTAAAGTTGGTCTCCATTCTTCCCAACTGTAATTCACTACGCCATCTTCCATTACAACTATTATCCAATGTTCTTGTCGGAGTAATGGTTTATATGGACTTGCAAAGTATTCTCGTGCTCTCCATTTTCCCCTGGTTTTTAAAAAATCAATTGCAATATCATATGCTCCCAGTTTTATTGGACCACACTTTGGTGCTGGTAAACTTGATGGTAAATATTCTTCTTCCAATCTTGTCCTTCGATAGAGACAGGCTGTTTGACACGCAGGACACTGTAAAACGACAAGTAAAGAAATTTTTTTTTAGCATTGATATAATAAAAGATTTTTGGAGAATAATGAACCAGAGAAAGAGGAAAAAGAGTAAGACAGAATAAAAGGCTGTGAGGGCTCTTCAGGTCTCGATTGCCGGGGGCCCATTCACGGTTGGAATAATGGCCGTTCCGGGCCATTTGAACTAATTAACGGTCCTCCACCACTGCTGACTAATATATATATATATATATATATATATATGATGCGATGGAATAAAAAATATATATACACATATTTTTTATTTTACACGACATAGGGAAAAGGAAAGACTTGGTATCTTGACAAAAGTTGTGTTTGCCTCGTAACACTGGAGATAAGAGAAATAAAAACGGTAACTTGACCTTTTTTTCTTTTAATTTCATTCTATGTCTTGAAATTTTGGGGATCTTGACGAGATCTTTATGTTGCGTGCGTTCGTAATATGCGGCGATTGAGTGTGTATTTATATATTGTTGGGGGGAATTTTTGGATGTGAGATTTGAATCTTTGGTGATGAAGGGAAGAGGGAGCTGAAAAATACGAAGGCGGGATATACTAAGGACGATATAGAAAGAGAAATGGGAATTGGTTTCGGGTGGATATATGTATAAGGACATTGTATGCTTGGTCTTCCATGAAAAATCGGCAGGTATAATATGTATAGTAAGTCTCTAGTGATTTTAAGGATCTTTCACTCTCTATACTGTCTTGGTTCGTGGTTTTTAAAATGAAGATGGATCGAGTGGCATTGAACGATACAATTTTTCTGTTTTTTTTTTTTT
>JAQQBS010001424.1:3740624-3783585 GCA_030347275.1 Microctonus aethiopoides
GAAAGTAAAATAACTGAATAATAAAAAATAAGTTCATGATAATTTTAATCAAGAGGAAAGAAATTTAAAAAAAAAAATAATAACGACAAAAAATTATTCATCGAATTTATTCAACGATAAAATAAAATTCAAAGGACCCGAGTAGAAAAATTGAGTGAGCAAGAGAAAGAGAGGTAGATCCCCTAACGAGATACAACGAGACGTATAAAACTCGCAGGCAAATGAGTCGCATCTTTCAAAACAAACATGACCATAACTCGCGTCACCGCTGCGTCCATTCTCTTCTCTCTCATTTATTCCTTATCTCTCTCTCTCTCCCTTCCTTTCACTATCTACCTCTTTGAAATTAAGAATAAAAAAAAAATCATAATAAAAGCTTGCTCAAAATTAAATAATAAAATTAAAAAAAAAAAAAAAGTGAAAATATTGAATTATACTCACACGAAGATAGTCGTCCCCTTCGCAAATGGATTTCGTGGCCTCCCACTGTGTCTCAAGAGATTCGCAGATTTCCCAGCACTGTAAGCACAAGAAGAAGAAAAAGGGTTAGAAGATTAAAAATAAAGAAAGACGAAAAAAAAAAAATATAAAAAATAAAAAAAACAAAAACAGAAAGAGAGTATAATACACACACACACACACATACATATGTATGGATATATAGACAGGGCGGTGGGAATGAGTCGATGGAAGAGTGGAGGAGAATGGAGAAGAGAGGGTCTCTTGGAAAAAAAATTTCGTAGGAGAAGAATGAGTGGAAGGCGAATAAAAACTATCAAGCCCGTGGCTCTGGTTGAATCGAGCGATTTAAGCGGGGTCGGTTGTTTGGTACCGTAGCCGGGGTTCTACAACACAACAACACACAAAAGTGCACCATGAGTGGGATAGAGACAGCACCAGTCGGCCAATGAAATGGGAATTGAAGGGTGAGAGAGCTGGCGAACGAGAATTGGGAGAATCAACTATGGCTGGCGAGAGGGTTTCGGAACAGTCGAATTAGCTCCAACCTGTTTCAGTTTTCGTACAACACTACACAGAGACTCTTTTGCTACGTCGTCGTCGTCGTCGTCGTGCTCTTCGTAGTATTTATTAGAATAGCCAGGAGGACGCGCTCTCAAACCTATCTACATTATTATTTCTTCCTCATTTTATTTCTTATTTTTTTTTTTTTCGTTCTTTCATTTCTTTTGTTCTGTCCCTTTTTTTTTTTTATTTCTATTCTGCGTTTCTATACCTTCATTGCGGCTGCCGACGACGATCTGTAGTGCCTCTCTCTCTCTCTCTCTCTCTGTCTATCTCTTTCGCAGAAGCTTCGATGGACCCCGCTGGCATACAGACCGCTAATGACGTTTCTCAAAAACGAATCGAGAGTGCTCACTCATTTTTCTCTCAGTTGCCCAATCTCACTATTTCTATATACATTATGTATAAATTTTTTTTTTTGCCGTGTCTTTCTTGTAACTTGGCATGATTTGAATTTATTCAATGCGCACACAAACACACAGACAAGTTATAGAAAATGTTTATAAAACTATTTTTCCCTCATCTTCAGCTTCTCGTGTTGATTTTCTACTCACGATCATTGATTTTTTTTATTTCTTTATACATTACATTTCATTCATTTATTATTTTTATTTTATATTCATTGCCTCTCATTTCGTATATATTGTATCTCAATCCAAAAAAAAAAAAAAAAATTACTTCCGTTCCTAACGGCAAAGACACGTGACAATCTTCAACTGACAAGCGCCCTATTGGCGTCACGTTTCTTTCGCTTGAAAGCGACTGATTTATTCCTTCTCGTTTGGCGCCCTCGGGTAAATAAATTTAAAAGAGAACGTGAGCTATATAGAATGGAAAAGCGAGGGTGAGGAACAAACACTCACACTTACATAAAAAAAAAAAAAAGTGCAGCATGACTGGAAAGAATGTATCTGCATAAAAATATACACGCGCGTTATTTATTTTTTTCTTTTCCATCGACAAATTTCTCACTGAGAATTGATTCGTTAAATAAAATTGATTGATGAACATGATTACTCGTCGTCATCTGAATATTTTACACATGTATATTTATAAATACACATACAATATATCATATACATAAACGTATATATATTTATAAATATATATTCTCAACTTGAGAGTAGGTGTGTATAATATAGATTGTAGTCTGGTACATAACCTCACCTATAAAGCGCACAGTACTACACCCTAAACGAAAATTGTTATTCTAATGGCAAAAAGGGTCTTCGAGGCCCCATGCGACGTCGTCAACTATACATATATACAAAATTGTTGAAGCATAAATTTGAATGACTGATTCGTTTGTGCGCGTGGGCTATTCTTTTTCCCGCTCGCGCTCTCACTCTGTGTGTTTCATTATATATTTTATATTTTTATCCTCCTCCTTTTGTCCATCACATCTTACGGTTGAGTAGACCACCAGACGTTTTACGTTCAATCGACTCTTTCCCCCTTGAAAAATTAATGGACACCCCTCACTTCGTGTATGTGGCAAATGAGCAACGCCCTATTGGACCTCAAAGGGAATGTAAAGGAAAAAAAAAAACAACATCCACCTCCCTATGATCGTGACGTATGTATATGATACAATATCGTGATTTCCCATCTGCCCCTCTACTATCACAATCACACACAAATATATATATAAATAAAATAAATAAAACTACCCCTGTGTAATAAATGTAGAGTTGTTCACATTTTTAATATCACGCGAGAATTTTGGGATATATTTTAAAAAATTAAATTACGATTAATAAATTATGAAGTTTGAGGATAAAATTGTGTTTGTTTTATGTGATTTTCTTGGTGCAATGTTAGAGTATAAATATTTATTTGTTTGTTATATTATTAATTGTTGTTGATGTATGGATTGTATACGTATTATTTACTTACATGATTGCATGTTGTTTTATTACGATTTAATTCCCATTCGCAATCACCGTCGACATTATTTGCTTTAATACATTGCGATCTACATTGTGCAATTCTGATGTATGGACCAAGGTCCAAACTGGCGGCAAATGCCACGCACAACACGAGAAACACAAAGCACGAGGTGTGCATGTTGATACTCTCTGTTCAGTACGTGATTATTTCACTTTGAATAATTTTATAATAATACAAATATTTATTTATTTATATTTAATATTTATCTGTGATTTATTTTCACTCACAATCAATTGATTAATAATAACACGAGCACATTTTAATAATCAAAGTATATATAACACTAATTTATTTCAATGAAAATAATTATTCACCAGGAAGAGAGTTGGGAATAATAGCAGAATAATATTAAGTTGACCCTACAAATGCTTCGAATCAACTGTGACCCTCTGCTGGACGGTTGGTGGCTTATATAGATGTTGATCGCCCCACTACAACCCAAAAAATATCTTTCGTGTCGTCATTCCCCTCTCCACTAAACTCTGGATGAGCGCGCTCAGGTTTTATATACTAACAGGCCACAAGCAAGACAGAGCTGAACATCCCCTTGTAATTACCCATGTGGGCATTGGCTTGACGTCCCTTTGGCATATGGCATCAGCCCTGCAGGCCACCACCAACTCATTTTGCACAAATTGTTTTTCCTGTTGCAAATAAAAATATGAATAAGATAGAAATGGGAGACGAAAAAATTGAAAGAAAAAGAAAAACAAATAATGAAACACGATGAAGGGCTAATGTAAAAGGGGAAATATATGAAATCATTATTGCATATATACTCACACATACGCATACATTTATATTTATTTTTTGAATATATGTGCAGTTATGTTATGTGCGCGCGTTCGCCAGCGGTTATATGCAATTATAAGAAAAAAATACTCTCGTCCTTAAATTTGAGTTAATGTTTATTTATTTATTTATTTTTTTTTCCTGTCTTTTTTTTTATTTTTCAGTCATATTAAACCGATGAAATTGGTCCTATTGCGTTAATGCGTTAATCGACTCGTGTAAATATATATATATATATTTTTTTTTTGTTTAATTCTCACACCTTTTTATTCTGCTGTGACTAACAAAAAATATAAAATATACACACATCTACATGTGTGTATATATATTTGCGTTCATATCGGGCGGTGTGTGATATCAGCCCTCGTAAAGAAAATAAAGCTTTTAAAAAAAAGGGCTTTATCGAATTTAGAAGTAATTTCTGAAAATGATAATGGCTTTTAGAGGTTGTTTAATGTGTTTATATATTATTTAAGAATATTTACAAGCACATTGCAGACATATATATTTATTTGTCATCGAATAAAAGACGTAAAAAGTGGAGAATTTTATTAAAAAAAAAAAAAATTCTCTTCAAAAAGATCAACAATAATTAATTTTTTTTTTAAAAAATATATTATCCAACAATTCCCTTGCAAGGGACTCCACGCATTCAAAGTTTATAACAATTATTCGTCGTGTGCCACTCCCACAAAATTTTTCGTTGATATGCATCCGGCTTGGGACACATGTAAATATATATATATAATATTCCAAAGTAGAATTATTTCGGTAGAGGAAGAAGGAGGGTAAAAAAAACATCCTCTGTATTATTGCAATTCGAGAGATATCAAATGTTGTTCCAAGAGCAATCTGACGTGTCTTCTTATATATTTGCGGCAGGTAATACAACAATATATAAATTATATATATTTCCAATTTTATTCATATATAATAACCAACAAAAATAAAGAATAAAAAAAAAAATACCGCCCACAAACTACTAAATGTGTACATATAAAACCGGAAGCGTGTTTTATACCTTTTTCTACATCTTATACATATTTTTTTTCTTACATATATTTTTCTTCTTCTTCTTCTTGTGTTCATCATCGACTCCTCCTGTATACATATACATAAATATATTTCAATATATAAAAACGCGCGACACAAATATGCCAGTGTGCGAGGTTATAGGTTGCCTTAACCTTATAACAGACATACACATATTACACACGTGAATAATATTACAAAAGACAGGATGTGTACAAATAAGGGTATTTGTCTCGACAGATGATTGTAGGGTGAAATATATGCGATGTTAAACTGTGTTCTAGGCTGCATGAGCGATAGAAAAATTCGGTGGCTATATTATACAAATAGAATTGGTATATACGTATAGTGGAAAAAAAAAAAAAAAAAAAAAAAAAAGCTGAGGAGTAAAAGAGAGAATGTTTGGGTGCGAGTGAGTATAAATGAGTATAAGCGGGCGTTTAACCATGGAGAATCCATTCATGTATATCTGAATATATGTTATGTGTATTTGGTAGCATTTAGGGGTGGCGCTTTTACACGCTGCGAGCGCTTTTCAATGCAGTCACATCGCTGACGTTTTATTATTGTCCATTATGCCCTATTTACTTTTTTTTTTTTTTCTTACACCTGGACACACTTTTCTCTTTATTGCACATGTGCAGTGTATGTATATATATGTATGTATATTATATATGTATATTGTATATACATGACGATTATGTGACTTTCGTTTGTTAAGAAGGATGAATATATAAATTTCTTGGAATCGATTTGTCTAATATTTTTGGTGCGGAACTTTTTTGGATTTTTGGCTACTCATTCTTGGGATGTTGGATATAATTTATATTAGGGAAAATCATGTGGAGGAAAAATAATATTAATAATTTGTTTGGGATAAATAAATATATGTATTTATTTTGGAAAGGAATTTGGGAAATTTTAAAAAAGTTTATGGGAATAATTTTTTATTTAATTAATAGTGATTTGTATTTTATTTTTTAATTTTTATTTGAAATAATTAAGCGTTAGGAATGATGGGAAATTATATAATAAGTGTGGAATAATTATTTTATAATATTTTTCATTATTGTTTAGGTGAAAATTATTGAAAATTTAATTTTTTATTGATTTTATAATTCGATTTATAAAGCAAATTATAAATAAAATAGTAGGTGAATTAATTAATGTAATAATAGCAGTACATTATATTTATAATTATAATTAAAGTTTTATTTACATTCTAGAGTTATTGCAGAATTAAATCGTTGAATAATAAAAAATATATTAATGAATTAAAATAAAATATTATTTTTAAGATACTTTTGTAAGGCGAGCCATTTTGCCCCACATATTCTTATACATATTAAAATAAAAAAAAGGAGGAATAAGAGTGAGAAAATTGTAGGATAATGGCCACGATCTGTGATTGATTTACCACCCGAAAATAGAATTATATTAGCTTTTGTTGTTTTCTAAATTGAAATCGAGATCATGGACAAGGACACTCTTTTGTTGATTAAATTATATTTTATTCAGCGGCCACTTTATTTGAATGAATCATACATATATTTATATGGATGTATATACGTATTATATATATATTAAATGAGGATTGTTGATGACCAAGTGATTCCAGGAGCTCATTTAGCTTTAATAAAACCGACACGTGAGTATTTCTATGGCCACCACGAGGGAGTGTCTTTTACTCATGGGATTACACTCATGCTTTTCCCATCAAAAGTGCTAATAAATATTTTATTCAGAATGTAATATATATGTATAATAATATATAATGTGACTCATTGTACAATATTGCTGATAAACCTATAAAAAAATAAAATACATACATATATTTATACATATTAAAAAAATAAAAATTCTTCATGTAGTTTCGTGGAAATATTTATTTTCTTAGAATTTTTATTTTACACTTCACACATCGTGTGTATAAATATATGAATTTTTTTCTTCACTATGGACTAATAAAATTGTAAATAATACATGTGTAAATAATATATATATGTAGAGTGGTTTATTTTATTTATTTCTTTGAAGAGAAGTGAAAAATAGAAATGAAAATAAATAATAAAATAATACAGAACAAAAAAATATTATGAATTGTATAACAATAGATTTCTTAAAGGTTTATTGTGGGTTTATACTCAATTGCAATTGAGTCCACGTGTAATTTCTTCGTCTCACGTATATTCACAAACATCACCCCTCCATGTATATAATAGTTTCGTTGGCAATTTTCCGTAATTCTTGCCACGTACAAACGACGAGGGAGAACGCGTGAAAAGAGTATCTTAGTTATATGTAATGTATTTGTATACACATCAACAAGGAGAAAGTATATAAACTTTTAGCAGGGATGGAAAGAGAAAATAAAAGAAAAATAAAGAGTGATACAGCAGGGAGTTGATGTGTATTGTTAGTTGTGTTTGCCGTGAGCCAGATTCGTATTTGTGGCTCGAGATTTTCCGCTTTGTTAACTTTCATCCACTATAGTGGGGAAACGATCCTTATTCTCTTTTGCACCCTGGATCTATCCATTTTATTATTTTTCCTTTTGTGTGTGTATATAGATATACATATATATACATATATATATATACATAGACATTTGTATAAACTCGAATGTGGATTCGTGTTCGTTTGTGCGTATACTTTTATGTTGTAGACATTTATAATCCTTCATTTCAGAGATTTGTTCCCTATTTTTCCAACGAAATTTATTATCACCACGTTTTCATCATTTAATTTTCCACAATAATCCTTTGTACTATTTCATGTAGATAATATATTAAATTAATATCCATTAATGGATTTAATATAATCCCGGAAATATATTAAATATTTTAAAGAGAAAAAATTCATTTTATATTTTTCTTTTTTTGTACTCATAATTATAAATTAAACATTTTTCCCAAGTGAATCTTTATGAAACTATATTTATATATTTTATAACTATATTACTAATAGTTTTATCTTGTATAAAAAATATAAAAGAAAATTAATGAGAAAAATATTCTTGAAAGAAAAAAAAAATTGTGTTTTAGTTCGTGAGGTTTTTCCGAATAAAACCTCAAAGATTATTTCTTCACGTTCACTGCAACTATACACATTTAGTATATGCTCTCACACCTTCTTATACACATAAGGAGGATATTTTTCAGTCACAACCCACGGTTTAGTAAAAACTCAATAGAATAAAGGTACGAAAGTAGAAATAAACTCAAATAATCCCAAAGCGGCATTTAACAAAGCATAAAATTTTATTTTATTTTTTTCTGGATCTTTTTCTTATACTTATTCTCTCACTTTTACTAAAGTTGTTTCATGACAGCAGTGTTAGTATATATATTCTCAATACTAACTCGCGGGTATTTCAATTGATCCACACATACTAAATCTATTCACAATCAACATTTCGCGCGTCAAATACATCGGAGACAAATTTTCATTGTGGTCGCCCTATTTTTTGAGCAAGACTGACACTAAGAAGAAGCACGAAAGAATAAATATAAATACATATTGGTCGTTTCCAAACAATTCTCCCCAATTTTTTTTTTTTCTATTCCATTCTGTATATATGTACATACCAAATTTAGTATATAACAATTCGTATGAGGGACAGGTGGTAACTAGAGATGCTAGAAAATTTTATGTATATAAATGTCTATTCCCTTGAGAATATTGTCATTGTTACGAAAAACGCCCAGTGCGATCTCTTCCTTTAGACTTATTTTACAGTCTAGTGCCTGTATGTGACAATAAATTTTGACAAATTTAGGAAAATGCCTGCCGGCATCAAGGGAATTTATGAACGTTTTGGTTATAAGCAATATAAGAAAGCGAAGAAGAGATAGTGAAAGGAAAAGATGGAAAAAAAAAAATAAAGAGTGGTGGGTTTTATATCGAGACCGCCACCGATGCGACACTCAACTGTGAGTTATTGGGTTTTATATATGTTGGAGGATGCAGAGGCATTTTGGAATTATACTAGTGTGTTAGTGTATATATTGGTAAAGGGAATCTCAATTAGGATTTGTGCCAGCTCGACGCCCGATTAGCGCCATCCAATATGCTGCATATATTTTTGTGAGTGACTATTAAGATAAACTGTCTTAAAAATAAAATCACCATAAATATGTCCTATTTATTTATTTATTTATATTTATCGCTTGTATATAATTCTTTATAATCAGGTGCAGATGTGAAGCAGTGGACGGGATTTATTTGGTGTATAAGAAAAAGTATTTCAAGTATTTAACTATAAGGAGAAAAAAAAAAGGGAAAAAAATTCGTTGCAGTTGACAATTTTTTTTTTCTCAAAAATATTTATGATGCGGAAAAAGGAAAAAATGTAGCGGTTAGATTTTTATGATTTCGGTTTTCACTTTTTTTTTTTTTTGGGATGCCTCTGCCTCTGTGTGCAATTAGTGCAAGGATTTTTTTTTTCTCTTTTTCTCTTCTTCCATTTTATTTTGTATATATATTTATTTTTTCTTTTTATGTTTTTACATCCTCGCGATTTTTCTCGGACGACATTTTTTTTTTCTGGTTGACGTTCGTAAATCAATAGTTTATTGCTTTTAGTGTGCAGTTTTTTTTTGCTACGCATATATTTTCTTTACTGATATTTTTTTTTTAAATTGTTCTTTTTTTTTTTTTTTTCTTCATTCATTGCAACGTGTACACGTTATGTGTCGTCAATGGGTTTTGGTTTTACGATGCGGGAGCCATCGAGACTTTATATTTTCCCTGAGACCCGGCAGTTGCAAAATTACTGGCGTGCAACTTCGCATATAATTTATAGTGCCGCAATCGAAATACTCCTGGATGATGGAGATTGGAGATTTTTGAGTGGAGGAAAAGAGAAAAGAGGAAAAAGGCTATTTCTCGCTGCCACTGTATTTGATCCTTTTTTTTTTCTTTTAATGCTTAGAAACTGCTGAATCACAATGACAATCAGAATTTTTAATGTAACAACATTAAGAAGCTTTCCTAATGCTTTTTAATTTTCATCGAAGAATAATTATCAAAATATATACAAATGAAAAATTATATTTATTGTATAACTTACAGAATATTGCTATGATGAATAAATATATGCAATATTTATATGCATTTTTAGTTGATCTGTTTTTAAGATTTTATTGTAAAAATATTTTAATTCGAGAGAAAAATTGCTACAATAATTTAATATTATTTATAAACACTTTATTATTTAATTGAATATTAAACTATTGTTTAATTTTTTTCATATAAATATCGCCAGAAATATGTTAAAAAATTAACAGAAAATAATTAATTCTTCTATACATACTCACAAAAAATTATTTCTCTCTATTATATATTTCAAAACAATTATTTTTCCAACACACATACCTTCTATTACTTTCATTGTCATAATTTACAATGCATCATTTGTCACTTAATAATTCTGCGGCTGTTGAAAAGCATTAAAGCATCACATAAATATATTTTTTTAACAAATAAATATCCATCATCGTAAAATACCCAAGTAAAATAATTGATATATGAATAGTTTCAAAATTTATGCGTCAAATTCATCCTGCAAATAATTCAATACATTTGTTGCAATATATATACATTATTTAAATCCATGTATAATACATATATGTATATATATACATACAGATGATGCACTATATAACCGTGAAATCGGTTGTAAACTTGAAGGTTTTCACAATATAATTCATCAGTTGCAAATTCATAAGAAGTCCCTATACACTTCGTCACACATAATTGTCCTCGGATATATATATTATATACATGTATATGTGTGTGGTTCGGAAGTTGCGGCAAACCTTCTTGTATGACTATCTTCTGGTATATATAATATTGTTCCATCTCCACATGGTCTATCCGGTCCTTTAAGTTTATTGTTAAATATATACATACATATATAAATGCATTTTTCGGTTTTTGGTCACTTGTTGTAAATCAAAAAATATATATTTCACATCGTGTGGCTTTTGACTCTCATTTTTGGCGGTAGAATATATCTCCCCTGGGGCAGTAGAGCTCTCGAATTCTTATACATATAATATTCCATGATATTTTCAACTCACACAATATATATTTCTTCTTCTGATATTTTCTTCTTCTGTTTCTGTTTCTGTATACTGTATATATACTATATATATATATATATATATATATATATATATATATACATACACCCCTCATGTATCTTCGTGACGGATGCCAATGACTTGGGCTTTTATATACTGCGGTCGCGTCAAATTGAACACTAAAATTATTTCTTCTCTTTACCTCTATTATACTTTTTCTACATACACTTCACGACCACCGAGGACGCCAACCGAGGGAGAAAAAAAAAGAGAATGATACGTAAATTAATAAGTAACAAGATGGAATTTAATTTTTTCTTATTACCGCAAAAAGAAAAAAAGAAAATAAATATAAATGAATGAATGCGAGCTTTTTTTTTTTATTTATCAATTGTTTTTTTTTTCTTCCGCAATTCGGGGGATGTATAAAACTCTTTTGTTGAGATTAGTTTGAGATTAAGTTGATGATGATGATCCTTAGTATATACGAATCTTTGGTTAAGTTTAGGTGAAACCATTTCCTACCCTGAGGAATAAAATAAGTGCGAGAGAAGAGAAAGGAATTATCACGAACCTTCCAATTTTATTTAGCGGACGCGCGCGCGAGTGCTTAAGGTTGAGGTCGATAAATAACCGTGGGCTATCATGTTATTTTTTGTTTTTTGCCGCTATGTATATGCCCGATAGAATTCCTAGTATACCATAGAACCATATAGAACAAGAAAAAAGAGATGAAATTGGTGCGCGTTAAACGACCAATTTTTTTTTCAATTTCTTTTTTATTTTTTCGCTTTATGTATTTTTGGTATGTATCACAATATATATATAGATTTAGAATTTTGGAGAATTTTAAAAAGTGCACACCGACGCACTTAAAAATGCGCAACAGTCAAAATTGGTCCCCCTCTACTATTTAAAAAAAAAAAATTGAAAATAAGAAAAATAAATATCCCAAAACAAGTAAAATAAAAAAAATCATCTCACAGCACCCGGTCGATTATTATTATACTTCGTCTTACAACATTTATAATTCGAAAATAACAGCACCCGCAGGCTCAGCCATAGTACATATATATACATATTAAAGTACGTACAACACTGGAGAACCCTGATGATCCGCTTGGCATTTAGCATATTTTATCTAGAAAAAAGAAATAAATACTAATAAATAACAAAATAAAAAAAAATAAATAAAAACGTCACAAAAATAAATAAAAGACAAATACATACACACGAGAATTCAAAGTGTATATATATAGAGTGTTTAATGAGCCGCGCAAAATAAAAATATATAAAAAAAAAAACAATTAAAAAAAAAAATCACAACCGCAGAAATTGAAATTCAAATTAAAAAATTTTGTATTATAAAATATTTACAAATTATAAATTATATTGTTAAAGTAAAAAACCTTGTGCGCACCACGCGAATTATTCACAGACCAATTTTCAGCCAATTTTGTGCAGATTAAACTATATATGTATCCCTAATTTTCATATATACATCCCTATATGTATTATATAGTCCGAATATATAAATATGTGTATATATATTTTCTCTATTTTGCTGTATAAATATATACACATATAGTAAACGTTAATTCATGTATATAAACCTTTAGCGCGAGTATATAGCCTTTTGCGCGCTCTTTTTCAGCTCTCCAACAGGCACAGAAAAATAATGATCCGCCGTCGGCAACCATATGGTCGCACGCGGACACAAAACGTTCGACCACAAGTGTATATATGTATATATATATATCTGTATATATGTGCGTGGGTATATATATAGATATATCTGAGCTGGCCTCTACTGAAACTTTACAGATCATGAAGCAACCGAAGAAGAATAAGATAAAAAAGATGAAGGGAAAAAAAGGAGATCAAAATATTCCCGTTTGAATATTATCTATTGTCATAAAAATAAATTAATCTTCTTTACGTTTATGTATATAGTTATTCGTATAAAATAACTATCTATATATATGTATATATATATATATATATATATATATATAATAATAAACATATAGAACATTCTATTCTGCCTAATGAGGGCATGAAAAAAAAAAAATACAAATTTTTTTTTTTTATTTATATCCTAATGCTTCAAATAATTTCTCTGCGATGAATGAATACAAAGAGATGAAGAAAAAAAAAATATTTATAGCAAAGTTATAATTTTTTGGCGCGATATTATTCATGATTATCCAATTAAATAAATTGAGGGTATAAAATAATATAAAAAAAAAAAAAAAGTACCGTTTGATTTTTCAACTCCCATTGCCTGATTAAAAATATATATATGTATGTATAATGGAGAAGGAATAAAATGAAATAAGGAGAAAAAATGAAATGAATTATAATAAACAAGAGACTTGGAGGAAAAAAAAAAAAAAATTTATATTGGGGTCGGTCAAAGTCTGTTGAAGATAATTTTTTAACGACGCCCACTGTATGTATATACTCATCTATATACCTATCTTTTCAATGCAACATCCAACATCATCCCCTATACGTGTGCCATATGTCGTTTGTAAGTTTTTGATCTCTTTTGGAAAAGTGCTTTTCCTTTTTATATTCGCCCCTCTGTTCGGTATTTTTCATCCTCCCTTTTACTTATATTTTTTCTTCCCTCGTTCTGTAGCTGTCCCTTACTGTATATATACATATTTATAATATATATAGGTATATATATTCACCCACACATGGATTGAATTCTTGCAGTGAAGCGAAACAGATGGTCGCACGAGCCAACCACACATACGCTTTTTGGAAAATCTGTTACGGGCGTCATCGCATGTTAGACAAGAAATGGAAATAAAATAAAAATAAAATATTAAATTGTGAATATATATTTTCTTCTAGAGCAAATGTCTCATGCACATCCTTATAGTTGCCAGCTGATATATGCTATTGAATTATTGACTAAATGCGATGTGATTATAGCTGTCGATTTTATCATTTTTAAAATAAAATTATAAATTCCACAAGAATTATTAATGACATTTAATTAATTTATCTGATGTGTTAAATATTCTTATTTAAGATAAAGACTTTTATTTATATTTGAGATCTTATAAAATTATAATATTGTATTTTATATAATGTATAATGTTATTGTATTATAAGTTAATGTTTGAAAAAAATATATTATTAATATAGTTAACGATAATTTTAAATGACATTTGAAGTGTTGAAGCATATGTGACTAGGGCACATTGTGTTATTTAGTTTGTGTTGTTATGTGTGTGACTAAAAATCTCATATAACTGTGTCATGGACCATTAAGGCAATTAACGAGTCGGCAAAACATCAGAAGGAATATATATAAATACATATAAATATATATATTGTAATGATGAAGAGTGAAAGAATTTTTTTAATGTTTCATTCAATCGGTAAATAAGATTGATAAGGATAATATGTATTACTGATTTGACATAATTATATAAAACATTTAATGGCTTAATTGAAACGTAATTGGTTATATCTAATCGTGTGATTTTTTTTTTTTAAATTTTTTTCAGGGATAAATTTTTTCACGCACATGCGATAGATTTAAATAATAAATCAGCTTTAAATGTTCATATAATAGTCATAAATATTAATATATATTTCTGACTTTATAATCTTTGCATTATTTATTATTTATTTTATTTTTTTTGGCAGATTATAAAAATTGCAGAATTTTTTCACTCGAATAATTTTATATTATTTTACTTAATTTTTTTTTTTTTATTATTTAGTCCAATTATATTGTAACAATAACAGCAATATAACTACAACAATAACAGTTATAGATATATTCGCCGCAGACTCGTGGAACTAAATATTAATTTTTAATTTTTTTTTTTTTTTTCAGATTATATTTCATGTTGCAATGCAGTAAATATTGTCTTTTGGAAACTTTATATCGCGTGTGAGTATTTATTTTAAATTTCTGTGTCCAATTGCCCACACCGCACAACAGTTGGACAATAGCCACAAAATTACTTCGAGAGCCTATTTTCATTATATATATATATACGTTTAAAAAATATAGATATTTGTTTCTTTTCGCCGAAGTAAATTGCAACTCTGGGCTTTTTTTCGGAAGAAGAAGAGGAAATAAAAGAGAAAATAAAACTTCTTTGTATATGTAGTATTTTTCTCCTCTTCTATACTTCTAATTTTTTTTCTTCCTCTATTGTAAAAATAGAGAAAGAGAAAAAAAGTAAATAAATATATAAAGTGAAAACCACTGACTTTCTCTCTATATCCGGACTTCAATTATTCTTCCAAATGTCCCAAGAGAAAAATCGTTTTGGCTTTTATATATTTTTGCTTTTGCTCACCGCAAATGGACCTCACATCAGGTGTCACATAAATACAAAACAATAAATATCCTATAAATAATTACAATTTTCAAGAATTTGTGAAAGTTTCGACAAAGACAAAGAAATGAAAAACAAAATTTTACCATTAAATAAAAAACCAAAAATACTCAGAAATAAAACTTTAGTCACTCTTGAATCATCAGTAATATATATATAAATATATATATTTTCTATACAAATAGAAATTTCTCATTGGGTGGCACATACAATTAGACACAACTACAAAAAAAAAAAATACTGCTAATTACCTCGCGCATAATTATATACCTGCTAACCAAAAAATTTTTCCAATATATATTAATAACTCTATGAGGCTTATATACATACAAACATTCTTCCTGTATTATATACATACATATATACATATATATATATGTATATACATTTTCAACAAGGGAATTGAATTTTTCCCCTATCGTATAGATGCGCGGCCACCAAAGGCAAAAGAAGATTTGTAATTTCAAAAAATAAATCTCTCATCCAGAAAATTCAATTAAACCGTAAACATTTAACCATCAAAGAAACCCGCGCGCTGAATTGCTCTCGTTGAATCGATGAGAAAAATTTTTACGTGAAATCAAGCGAGACTATATTACAATTCTAATTTTATTTTTCTTTTTGTATAGTTGAACAA
Source organism: Microctonus aethiopoides (assembly GCA_030347275.1). Classification (NCBI taxonomy): domain Eukaryota; kingdom Metazoa; phylum Arthropoda; class Insecta; order Hymenoptera; family Braconidae; genus Microctonus; species Microctonus aethiopoides. The sequence goes on from JAQQBS010001424.1 coordinate 3,756,518, forward strand.
TATTTTTTCTTTTATACATTATTATTTTTTTTTTTTCTTCTTCATTATTATCATCATCAATCCGTCACTCATGTACACACAATATATACATATAATATTTAGTTATTATATTGAAAATAGCTCACGTGTTATAACCCTTTATGAATTATTCCACATGGTTAAATTGCGCGTGTGCTGCAACAATATTTTTTAACTAATACATATGTATGTATATATAAATATATATATTATATATACTCACACACACATATATATATATACATATCAGCTTGTACTATAAGAGGAAACTGTTAAATCTATTATGGATTTTATATTCGTATCCGAAAGAATCAAAATTGTGATCAAACCTACCTAAAAATGCCCTCCGGGTTTTCAAAGCCTTGTATGTATTTTTATATATGTATATTGTATAGTTTTCGATAGCCTGGACCAAGTTGCAGGTAGAAACCCCTTGAAAAAAAAAAAATAGACGAAAGAGAGATGAGAAAAAAAATAATAATATAGAGAAGAAGAGACATACGTATACTTTTTTTTTTTACTTTTTTATTTTTAGTCATTTTTATATATATATTCTACTTGTTTGTTTCACTCTCTCTCTCTCTCTCTTTAATGTGTCGTGTCATCTTTGTCCTCGAGAAGATAAATCTCGCAAGAGCGTGTCGCGTCTAACTTGGTAGATCTGTCGTTTTGTGGAAGGTACGTGAAGATGAGTTGAGGGAAATAAAATTCGGAATTCCGAGTAAAAACTTCATGGACTATCGTATGGTGGATCTTTATGTGGTTTTGAATCTATCCGTTAGGTAGATGGTATATATTTATATGTATATAAGGTATATACACAGAAATGTGTGTACATATCCGTATGTATAAAAGTATATGAGTGACAGGAAAAGATCGCATCGATGTGGCGATCACATCGGATTGTCTAGACGACTCATAAATAATTCGTTAACTTTTAAATAAAATAAAAAAAATAAATTTTTGAATTAGCTACACTTATATATATGTATATGTTGAATATAAATACATATCTTACACTGTAGTGTTAATAGTAGTGCGTTGGAGGAGAAAGAATTAATTAAGAGAAACAAATTGAGTTTATTTAGAAAAAAAAATTATTTAAAAAAAAAAAAATTTTTTTCCAACTCTTATCTGTCGAGCAATGATAATAATTTATAAAATTCGCTATCTTGGGATTAAAATCACAACGTCATTATTTAACATTTTAAAAAGAATTACATTTGTTTTTTAATTTTTTTTTTTTTTGCTCCGCATTTTTTTTCTCTTTCCGCAGGACGTTATTACCTAAATTATTCAACGTTAAACGATTCCACGTTCTTCATCTCTGCTTTATTCGTTTTCATTTCGTTCCTTTCTCATTCCTATTCCTCTGTATAATTCATCAAGTTCATTGTATATATATTTAATCGTGGGAGGAAGTGATCTCTGACAAACTCTCTGCCATTAAATAATATTATTAATATCCTCTACAGTAACAATATAAGACCAAAGAGAGAAAAAAAAAAATTATCAAACGAAATAATATAAAATATTTAAATAAATAAATAAACAGCTGTATAGAAAATTAAAAAAAAAATAGTTGAAATTGCATTTATATATTTTTCTCTTCACCTCTCCTCTTATATATTCGCGTTTATATATTTTATTCCATTCGGGAGCAACGTTGGCATCTGTGCAGAGTGATTCATTGGTCCCCGTGAACGGTTTTGGGAGCCTTTGAAATGGGGCGAACTCGCACCATCCCCAGAGAAGGGGAATACGCATATTATAGATATGTATTAATTCTTGTGTTGATTTTTTGACTTAACATATATCTCGTTCCGGCTGCGAGCTACCGTTGATGGACAACCATATTCTACCCCCTTTTCCCCCCGTCAATTCTTTACTATAGGGATATATAATGCTTACGTCACTGTCGACATTTCTCAAGTCTTCAACAACTTTGGAATATAATGAAAGAAATGAAAAGGGGTACGTGTTTGTCATCGTGAAATATTTTTTGACTTTTAACATATGGGGATAAATATATGTAATATATATACATATGTATATATTTAATATACACAGTTATATATACATATGAGATATATATGAATTACACTTTTAAAACCCTTGAATATATGTCCCTTATTGGATATAAAAAAAAAAATTTTTAAAAACGCCAGAATTTTTTGATCGTTATATTATAGTCTTCTTGAATATTTTATAATTTCATGAATAAATATCATATCCGTTATTAATATTGAGATAATACGATAGAAAAGGGTCGATATATAAGTCTGAACTTAATTCCCAAATGGATTAAATTTCATTTGTTAATTTTTTTTCTTTATATTTTTTTTTTTGGGGAGAGAGATAATTTATTTTGTGGAGTTTTATATGGAAATATATATATGTATGAATTGAAGAGAGCGAAAATTCGGTCAAGACCTTGACTATATAGATTTTGTGCATAATTGTGCTCTCAATCGTTTTTGTTTTTTTTGCTTTTTTTTTTTTTTAGCTATTTTCTTTTTTTTTCTTTTTTTTTATTTCTTTGTTGCTATGGTTGCAAGTATATATATATAAGAGGTGCATTGTGGGGTCGAAAAGAAAATATATAGTAGTATGTGTATGATCGACAATATTTCAAGTACGTCTGTTCACATTAATAATAATTCGTGTGTTCGAATATAATATATGTTTCATTTTCATAATTATTTTCTCGCACCAGTTAGATGCAAAGTATACATGTATGTATATGTATATTATACTGTGGTGTATGTTCTCTTGAATGTCGTTGCAATGTTAATATTTTTCTTGTCCCACAGGGATAAATATATACAGACTATGAATTATTCTATAACCCTCTTTCTCAATCTCTTTTTTTGAACTGAACTTTAACTCCCTTCCTCTTTTTCTATATCACGTGCCCGTTCATTGTTACATTTGTAAAAACACTCTTGGGATTTTAAACTCTTCTGTTCACCATCTGCAACAACAATAGCAATCGCATTGAATTGTTCGCTTAGTAAGAATTAAAAAAAAAAGGACAAGAAAAAAAAACCCAATTTTCTGCTTGACATTTTGTGAAAATAAATTTATTTTATATATATATTTTTTTTTTTCTATTTTAATTATTCTAATGAGGATAACAATATTATTGAGAGGTGGAATGTTTAATTAAACATTCAACAGGTACAAACGTTATTATATTAATATAATATTTGTAAAAAAAAAATTTTGATTTTTTTATGTTTAAAATTTTTCAAAATATTTTTCACTGACTTTACGTCATCTTGCTTTCACATCTTTATTTCCTCTTCTATATGTTATACATATCTTCTCTCTTATATTTTGTTAGAACATTCAGGATACAATTTGTCATGTGGCGACAGTAGTGGTTGCGGCCAGTCACGTGAAAACGATAAAGAGATATTCAAAATTTTCAAAAAATTATAATATACCTACATACAATATGATTATTTTTTTCCACGAAACCCCGAAAAAGAAAAATAAAATAAATATACATCCATACATTTTTTCTTTTGTCTACAAAAAAAAAAATTATAAATATAAAAAGTGCTTTCTCATTCCACCATCGTAAAAATCTCCCTCCCGCGTGGTTTGAATTAATAATTTTCTCCAAAACAAACAAAAAATATTTTTACATTATACCCTACACACACATACAAATTATCTAAACCGACTGTACAATGTACATTTTGCAAAAAAAAAAAAATCCGTAAAACATATTTAAATTCCCCCATTCAAATAAAAATATTTATAAAATCACTTCAATTATTATTCACTCATATAATTATTATTTCTATATATTTATATTTAATTATCATTATTCTTCCTCTTATTATTATTATTAAAATTTTGAAGATTAATATCAACTGATAATTCTGTCTTCACTTTATTCTTCCTCAGACTTTGAACGTTTATCATTGAAATAGACGGCAATTCCCCATGATGTCGTTGCTGTTTGTCATAATCATTTGTGTAAAGGTATCGCGCGGCGTAGCATAGCAGCAACATCTCGATTAGCATCAGTGCGTTGTAGGTAACTGAAATCGAGAAGGTAACATGAGATGGCCGATCCCTATGGCGTTTCATATATGGCCTTAACCCTAGCGATTAACTCCGTGGAACCACGGTCGCCCCATCATCACCGACCGTTGCTCTTTCCTTTCTTGTAACGCGCGTGCACAAAAAAAAAAAAAAAAAAAAAAAAAAAAAATCCACGAATAATATATAATAAATAAATAATAATGATAATATTAATAATTATAATAACAACGAGAGTTAAAAAAGACAAAGAAATATTTTTTTTTACCATCTCTTTGTTTTATCATTAATCGTAATTTATTTAAAAATTGCAATTATTAATTTGTTTATGAAGAATTTTTTTTTTTTTTTTTTTTTTTTTTTTTTTTTTTTTTTTTTTTTTTTTTTTTTTTTTTTTGATTGTTTGAAAGAATTCTTTTAAATGTGAATAAATAGATTGGAATAATTACTTACGATTAGCATATAAAATTGGTGTGATTGGTGGATTACATGGAAATAATCCTGTAGCTGGTAAATATCGGATGATAAACGCTTGAACATTTGAGAAAAAAAGAACGAGCTGCGTTACAATAACTTTTAGCCGGAGGTTCGCTTCTGTGGACAATGAATGAATAGAAAGGAAAAATAAATAATATGAGAATTTTTTTTTCTTCTTATTCTTCTTTAACATTTATATAAATAAGATCCACAATTGTGAAACACAAAAGAATTTTTCAAGCTAATATAACAGGATCCACTCTTGGATGCTAATTGAATGACACTTGTGTCAATATTGTCGGGGAATAAATTTTCTAGCTATATATATTCGGATGGTTTAAGAATGTGGAAAAGTATAGGAAAGAAAAAAAAAGGGAGAGAATAATGAAATGAATGGATGAAGAAATAAATAAATAAATATAAATAAAAAAAAAAATGTGGAATTGCTTGGAAATTGGGCGATGGTTTTATATAATTTTAGTGACAGCGATAATGATGGTAATATAAAGATGAGTAACAAGACCGGATGTATATTATATAGGTTCATGAAAAATATATAAATAATTTTATTATACATAATTTATAAATTGAACGTACCTGGATTGACATTTTTGAAGCTCATAAATGCAACATTGACTCCATATAATGCAAAAAGTACGCTCGCAATATTGAATGGCTGTAGGAATACTTGAGTCTTTGCATAAATCATCGGGTTTTCCATAAACATAACGAGATAAATTATGTACAAAATTCCCTGGTAATAAAAAAATATTATCGATAATTTAACTGAAAATAAATTTATTATGATCGTTAAATAATCCATTTAAGTAATTATAAAACGTTATTATTTTTCTTAATTTTTTTTTTTTCATTCACATTTAATCCCTCTTGCTCTCTCTATATATAAAATTATTGGTTGGAATTAATATGTGAATCAAATTTAAGCATTAAAAATGAATTGTGTCTAGACAGAAAGATTATATATACCTGAACAATGGGAAATTGCAGAACGATTATTCGAAGCCAAGACAAATTGGCGTCGTTGAGTTGAAGATTGGGAAAGGGTAAACATGGCCAGCAGCAGCATGGACCAACTTTTAATAACATTGGCGTTGTTGTCGTTGTCGGGGTAGTCATCGCCATTGCCATTGCTGTTGTAGTTATTTTTGTGACCTTTCTCCTACCGATGTCGATGATCAAAAGATAAAGTCGATACATCGATATCGTGAGGGCAACTTGAGTGACCGCCTGGGACAACAATTGTGTTCTGCAATTAACAAAGCGACTCATTAAGATCGTTAATGGAGAGAAGAGATCTTAAATAAAATTCTTCCTTGTTGCAGAATATATTTATATTTTTATTTTCGTTTCTTCATCGTCTTCTTTATATTTTTATTATTTTATTTCATTTAAAATTGCGAGGGGAAGTAGAACAATTTATATATATATTTATATAATTCGAAAGATCTCGACGACATCATCTTCTAGAATCTGTCATTAATAATTTGTGTCTTGGCGCGCATTTTGAATATTGTTTTTATATTTGTTTGTGTGGCTGTGGATTTTGGTGCTGATGACAGGCCCACCAGCAGGACGACACAAGCACCAAATTTTGTGGTTAATGGCGTCTGTCTTCTGATCTGATCGAGATCGCGTACATGTGTGGGTTAGGTATAGGGGAAGGAAATGAAATAAGATAAAAAAATTGTAAAGGAATTGAAAAAGAATATATATAAAAATAAAACAATGCGCCTACAAGAGACATTGAAAGTCAGGCGGAGAAGATATATTTGACTTGATTTTAGGGAATTGTCTTATAAAAACTCTATACAGATGCAATCTTTCTCTTATTTCGTCCTTTCTCTATTTTTCTTTTCTCTATCAGTTTGTTTTTTATCCTGAACGCGAGGAATCCACCGAGACTTCAAAGACGCAAACAATGCGTTAATGTTCTCTTTTTAGTTCTATATATATTTTTTTTTCTTTCCATTGTCCTTTTTTTAAACGTTAAACCGGTTTAGTGTGTGTAATAGAGACACTCACTTGGACATAATCAGAACAGATATGCGCACACAACTGACGGTTAATTTTCTCATTTTTATTTTATTATATACTATAAATTTTTTTATCGCTTCTAGACATTTCAGTCATCTCTGTGCACAAGTCTCACGATCATTAGATAAATACATGCCGCCCACAATTTCAAAAGCTTTCTCAAACGAAAAAAAAAACTAGAATTTAAGAAAGACGAAAAAAAAAATTTTTTTTTTTTTAACGGAACTACCAAATTTTGGAGCAGTACCGGATGTAATTGGCGGAGGAGTTAATGACTGTCATTTGATGTTTGTCGGCGGGAAATTTCTAGTGAATGGATGAGAACTATCTCAAACTATCCGAAAAAAAAAAAATGAAATAAAAAATAAAAATGACCGAAACAAAATATAAAAAAGAAAAATGAAGAGAAAAAAAAAAAGCTCTCAGGTCATTACGACAAACAAGACGACGATATAATCGAAGACATATGGTTATAACTGTAGGATACACCTTATCGATAAGTTGGGATATTACATGCCAAACGTTCAAGGTCACGATCGTTCTGAAGATGAAACGATGAACACGACATTATCAGCAACCACCACGACGAGATCATTTATAGTTGCAGCTATTCGTTTATATTTATTTTTATTTCTATCCTCATTTACTAATATTATATTAGATGCTCAGTCAATCGTTAAAACCAAGTCGTGTCTTTTATATTATACTATAAAACTAATCTTAACGTTGTCTTAATGTTTTTCTTTTCACCCCAAATTTTTCAGCTGAAAATTTCAACGCTTTTTCAGTTCTTTCGAATTACACTAGAAAATTCAGATCTTTCAGTTCTTTTTCAGTACCAGAATTTCGACTCGGGAAGGGCAGCTTTGAGTTAATTGCCCGACCTGTAATTTTCCCGGTGTGAAAATCCTCCAATTTAATCTCTAAATCCTCAGATTATTTCACAAATACACATGATGAAGAATTAAGATGGATTAATTAAAATAGATAACGTAGATAGTAAATAATAAATAAACATAAATAAAAAAAAATAACGATTGATATACAAGTTTACATGACAATTTTTTTTTAAATAAAAAAAAATCATAATGATAACGCAGATTACCTCGGTATCGATAGAGCGATAAGACTGCACGTGCTGGCAATCGGATAAATTGAAAGTATAAGCAAACAATTTTTTTTGTATTTTATTTGTTCACGTTGCAATAAGACTTGATAACAAGTAATTCCAGTTAAAACAATTGTCGTCATTGTTAAAATTGTTCCAATGCTTACAAATATCGCACCAAATGCACCTAAACCTAAAACAAAAACAACAAAAAATTTATAACAATGATTATATACTGAGGTAAATTTTGTGATACAAAAAAGTGCCGAGTAATGTGACGGGTGGATCTTTTTTTTTTTTTTTTCTACTTGGAGGGTTTAGTTTAGGGTCAGGAGAACAATTGGTTTTTCAAGGGGCAACCGACTTCTCGGTAAGCAACTGACAGGTGCCGATGGATACCTATTTTATGATGTGCACATTAAAAATAAGACCGAGACATTTTAAAAATATTTCGGCGAATAATTATTGCCGATGGCGTTTTTAATAAGGATCAGCCACACGCGCTTCGTCATGTAATCCTCAAAGTAACGCGACTGTCTCGTATATATATATATTTTCATCAATATATATAGAGAGTGAAACTTTCACCAAGTTTGAAGTGTCATGTGGTAGTATAAAATATAGTATAAAATAAAACAGTATAGTGCAATTTTTATTTTTAATAATTGTTGAGTTAATTTATTTGGTGTATAATGTTAATTAGTTTTAGAGTAATTTATTCAAATTATCCAGGCTTTTTCACCGACTATCAATTCAGAAATCATTAAATTAGGGTTACGGATGCTTAGCACTATTATTAAAAATGAATTTCATCCATGGGAAATGATTAGAATTGAATTAAATAGCGAAAGAACGAAGAAATAATAATATTGAGTAGAAATAAAATTGAGTAGAAAAAGAAAAAGAAAAAAAAACTAAAAAGTATTTTTATAATGTATAATGACGCACTTACTAGTAATATATTCGGCGGCTGAAGGGACGATATTATCTTCACAGGAATAATTGATGTAATTGTAATAAGGTATATCCTCATTTACACTTAGATAATTTTCCATGATTAATTCAATTTTATTATAATTAGTGATTATTTTATTTGATTATTTAATTCTATTTTATAGAATGATTTTTTTTTGGTTGATATTGTGTCGTGTAGATTAAATAAATAAACGTGAATGAAAGTGTTGAGTGTGTGTACACGTTAATTCACTGGATGAAATAAATTGGAAAACGGAACAAACCAACGGTTGAGTTGAAGCGCGTTGAGCGTGAGGTGAGAGTGAATTCCCCACTTTTACTACAATCATATATTGCAAATGTTGAAATATTTCGTGATTATTATGATTTATTTATGAGTTTATATCTTATCATAATGCAATTATATTTTATAAAATTAGCAATTCATTGTTTCATAATAATAGGTAATAATATGAACTTTGTTCATCAAATTAATTTTATAATTTTGAAATATGAATAGAACACTCTCTTCCGGATGTTAATTTATAAAGTTATCAATAATATAAATTAATTTGGAAACCAGATTAAATTAAAAATCGTTTTTAATTTGTGAATATTAAAAACTAGAGAAAGTTTCGAGTGAAAGTCAGCGGCATTTTTTCACAGCGTCCAATATTATCGACAGATGATTAATTATAATTTTTTTTTATCATTTGGCGATTCCCAATTGAATAAAAATAAATTCCTAGATTCACTTTAGTTGGATATAATTATTATAAATGAAGAAAATTGCATCAAAATTTATAATCTTCTTTTATTTATTGCTGTAAAAAATATTAATTTTCAATTTTAATTTCCAAAATTTTATAATTAAAATTATTTTTATTAAAAAATGTGACTTTCCAAATGAATACCGTATTTATTTTATTCCAATTGTTTCAAATAATTCCCACGTGGAAACGCGATTAGATATACAATAGAAAATACTATAAATCAATGAATGATGAAGGTCGAATCACGACCGACCTGATTCAACATGCGACGATAGTTTCGTTCTCATCGTTTCAAACTTTCCATTTTCTTGAACTTGAGATGAAAAAATTTGATTATATTCATTGAAATGAACAGCAGCATGTGAGAATATGCCAAATACATAGATCTTGCAAAATGGAAAGTGCATGTTTTATTGAAGATGAATCTTGTCGTAGATATAGTAGTAGCTTGTTATAGTCAAGTCCAGGTGTATTTTATATTTTTTTATTCCAATCACTGAAAAGTTTATTGAAAAGTCACAAATGCTCTATCGCGTGTACAGGAAACCAATGATGATGATCATGATGATCATGATGGTGGTGGCAGGTACATATAATGCTTTGACAACAGAGGGAGAATCGCAATCGGATAATATAGAGAGAGAGTTTGAAAGTAGGCCTCCAGTTGTTCAGTCAGTTGTTGACCACGTCTCCGGACGATTGGATAGCGACGCGCCATGGTGAGTTTAGTTTTCAAGTGCGGATAATTTGTCCTCAATATTTTTCCAAGTTATTATTTGTTTAGAAAGAATAGCATGAAAATAAAACAAAGCAGTTTGGGTAATTTTAATTCGGGAAAGAAGATTATTGTCATCGACTGATTATTCCTTATTAGATATATAAATTTGTACCGGTGAATTGAAATATTTGTGATCGTTTATGCGAATTTAATTACACAAATAATACGGGGAATTTTTTATTACACTTATTGGATTGTTTGTTATGGAGACTTTTAGTTTCTTTTATTTTTGTTAGTTATTTAATTGAGCTTGGAATTATTTCCGGATGATTAATAACGGGATAACTTGAAGATTTAACCTGAATTTTTTTTTTCTTCGTATTCTGAAGCAGAAAATGAAAGTTACTTTCTTCCTCGTCTTTATTGTATTATTTTGTTTTAGAAAAAATTATATTTTCGTATGTATGTGTTGGAGTGATGTCAATAAAATTTTTCAAGTGTATTTAATTATTTTACTGTATAAAAATATCATGGTTGATAACTGACAATAATTGCGTAGATATTTGTAGACTGGACTTTCTCGGTCGGTCACTCATAAGTCAAGGACCTTTTAACCATTTATTCGTTTTTCTCTTCTTTTTACATATACTTTTTATCATAAATGTATATGAATATTGATATATGATGTATCATAAATTGCATCGATGTAATTTCAAAACGAACGTTGTGAAATATTCTGTGTAGAATTATTTTTTTTTTTATAACTAGTGACACATTTACATATTTATACACGTTTCAGATACTCCTGTTATGTTTTTTGACGGCCTTTGGCCTTGGCCGATGTTTGGATGAGCTTCAAACACGAGAAGAAATTGAAAGATCAATAAATCGTACAATTACTGAAGTTGAAAGATTGATGAAAATTGATCCAAGTCTACCGCAATTATCACGTGCAGAAATTGTTGATATTTTACATAATATAACTTCAAAAGACATGGATTCACTTGAGGAATCAGTTGAGAATACGAGATTAGATTATCAACGTGCATTGACAGTTGTTTTGCCATATAATTCAAGAGATGCAAAAAATGAAGATATTCAAAATTTATTTACAAAACCACCAATGATTCAAGTAATTCCCGATTCAGGGACAATGTTGCCATATTCGTCAATCCAAGAAGAGCCACCGGTATCTTCTGATCCAATTATCGAAAACTTAATTAGCACAAAATATCCTGACGAGGTAAAAGATCAATTTCCAAATGATAAAAATAAATATAAAAATCATCGTACTACTTATGATGAACCGGCGAAAGTTGATTTATCATTGCAAAAATTCAATTCGAATTTTAATAATTTTAATTCACAAAAAGCCATTTGGTCAACTGCAAGTTCTATTTCGAAGCTAATAAATAGTGACAAAAATGAGGATAATGATAATTCTACAACTAAACCTAAATTACAAATAATTTATAGCACATCTGTCACTGACAAACCAACAACTAAAATGTTCAAAACAACAACGTTTCGTACGAATAATGAATTTAGGCCAACAATGCCCGTTACAAAATCAACAGTGAATATTTTAACGTCAGATCAGTGGAAATATTTTGCTCCACCATCAACAACTGCGTCAACTACTACCACTAGCACAACCACCAGTACCACAACTACAACTACAACTACAGAAAAGCCTACAACTACCCGAAAATTGCCGCGAATCGCAGCAAAATATTCAAAACCTTCTCCATTTCGTCATAAGTCTCAACCATTTCAACCAACAGTCATATCAACAAGTACCCATCAGTGGCCTACACATCCACCTCGTCAGCCACTGAAAAATCGACCTGAATTGTCATCAAAAGCTCCTGATATGATAACTTTTGATATGTCAGACGTAAAAATGATGAGCGATGAGGCCACTCCGATGTTATTTGTCACTCCAATGTCCACCAAAGGGTCGGGAAAAATTTTTAAACCTTCTTCCACTCTTGCTTCTAATAAAGTCGTCCAGCCACAAAAAGTTTCAGTGACACCAACGCCAGTCAGGAAAGAAGTAACAAGCCTGTTAGCCTCAATCGGACTTCAACCGACAGAGGAAAAAATTGGTAAAGACAAAATTTCTAATAATGAGATAAATTTAGTTAAAGAACAAGGAATTTTTGCGACAAATTTTGAAATTCCAGTGATAAATAATACATTATCTCACGAAACGCTTCAATCATCAACTGATAAAGTCAATTCATCATCAATAATTAATCAAAGTACATTTAATAATGCTCAAAAAGGTGTTGATAATTTAAGTTCGGATATTCAAAAATTATTTCAACGGTTTGGACTTCAGACATCGGAAAGTGACGCAACATCGACGACGACTAAAGCACCGACACCTTTTTCATTCAAAGCAAATTCTTGGAGTAATTTTAAACCGTTACCCAAGTCTGAAGTAAAAGACGCAACTATGAAAGATTTTTTAGCAACGTTTGGTTTAGGCGTAGAAAATAGAAATGCAAAGACCGTGAAAATGTCAAAAGGACGATCATCATCAGTTATTGAAGCTGTCCCATCGGCGATGAAAAATATTTTAGAAAACATTGGATTAATTATAAGACCTAAAGTACCACGAAATGTTCAATTGAAAACAACAACTACTACTTCTACAACTACAACAAGTACAACTGAAGACCCGGAAAAAATGCACGTGTTCAAGCCTCATGAAGTTCTTTTTGGTGATCCACTACAGAGAACAAAGATAAATGAATTATTAGATACCGTTAAGTTAGTACAAGAAGGCGAAGCTGATGTTTCTGACGTTCGTAAAGTTGCAGATGATTTATTAAAAACCACTAAAACACTTCAAGATGGTCCAAATCCATTGAATTTAGATGAATTCTTCAGACTGTACAATGACGATATTAAAAATGAGGTTAAGAGACAGGAGTCCAAGGCTAATTTGTCCAACGACACTTCAACAATCAACAACAGCGGTATTGAGAAATTTATGATTTATGTATTGGGAACTTGGCAATCGTGGACTAACAGGACAATTACGGCTTTTCAAAATATCAAAAATGTTTTAACAAATTTTATTGATAAATTTAATAATTCTTAACTATTATTAATTTGGGATTATTTAATACTATTAGTTTAAGCTACATTAATATTTTTCTAACCGTATTTTTTTTTACATTCATTACTACAAAATTTTTTTTAATCTTTAATTGATGTTTTTTTGTGTTTTCCTATTTAATAAGACACATAATCTTTTCAATTGCATCATAATTACAACGTTCTTAGTTTGCTCTACAATTTTAAATCGTTCGGTCGCGATATGTCGTACGCCAGGCGGAACTTTTGTGCGTTTGCATGTTGCATGACAAATGTGAGCGTTATAAGAGTTAACGACATCGATGGTATTTTCTAAACATCGATTCAATAAGAAAATGGTAACGGTCAATGACCACAGGGGCAAAGGTACATTTTCTACTAATAATATCTCTTCAGTTTATTCTACCCATCATTACTGCTATTAAATATTTAAATATTAATGAGCATTACTCATCAGTATATTGATGATAAATTTATTTATCTACTGGCAGATTCGTCTGAATCATCACTGACTGCAATGATTGAAACAACCGGCGATAATACATCGAAAAATTCTTCAGATTCCATGCCAGAATCTTCTATATCTGTTGATATACCTGACGATGATTCTGATGCTCGTGTTGTTACCTTTGGTGTTATTACAACAACATCAACAGAGCCAACAACTACTACTACTACTACAGAATCATTGCCCTCGACTGAAGATTCAAATCTCGATGCGCTCGCTGAGTCATTTGGTGGTAGCACTGCTGAACCCGATCCTGTTTTACCAACACCAAGAAAATCCGGTCTCTATTTTCTCGTTGATTGGAATTCATTTCTAGAAGTTGGCGTTGATGGTGAGGACAAAGTTAATTTAAAATTTGCGCCAAAAGTCGGCGACAGAACGAGATTTATTCCTGTTACTGTACCATAATTTATTAAATAATAATAATAATAATTATTATTTTTGTTTGTTGTTAAATCAAAGGTAGAAAACAAATGTAAGATTTACTTTGTAAATTTTTATAATTTATTTATCGTGATAATCAATAATTTCGTTGATTTTTTTGTTATGTTTCTTTTGTTCTTTTTTTATTTTTTAATTTTTTTCTTGGATGTATAAAAGGTTTCTGTATGTAATATCATCGTTATATCGTTGATATAAAATTAAATAGCAGATTTGAGATATAATGAATTAGAAAGTATGCAATCACTTGTAGATGGAAATGTGTATTTATACGTATATTTATAAGTACTTATTTATATCTCTACGTTGGATCGAGAGAAATTAATAAATGTAAGTGTATACATTGGCTCGCATGAGAGGAATAAATTGATGATTAGTTGATTTGAAATAATTTTTTTTTTGTATTGAAACACTTTTAGTTGTTGGTAAATTCAAAATATTTTGGAGTTACTTGATTGACCACGATGAATTATTGAAAATGAAAATTTATTCGGCAGTTTGTCGTTAGATATGGCGAAGAGAAGATCGTCTTTCGTTATTTGTGTGTTATTAATTTATTATTTTGTTCTTGTGAATTGTAATTTTGAAGAAATTGAAGAAATTGATGCAATTAATCGGCGACTAGATGATTTATTAAAGGACGTTAGTAAGTCTGATTTTTTTGAGAAGCTTGAAATAAATGATCAATTATTTTCGGATTATGAAACTGATTATGAGGATATAAATCGTGAAGGTAATCTGTGAATTATAATTTTATTGTTTGCATTAATATTTTCATGAAATAGACTCACTTATTTATTTGTTGAGTTGTTTTATTCTAGAATTAATTGTCTCAAATATAAGCAGTCGCATTGATCCATTGCTCTTTGAAGCTGCTCGCAATTTAAATTTTTTTTCCGATGGCCAAAAAAATTATTTAACATTTTCAATTAATTCAATGATATTTATCAACATAATGGATGAAAATAAATCGCGTATCATTGAACAATATCGAATAACGTCATCAGGAAAAATTTTAACACTCAAATTATTACGTCCTTCGACCAAAATTCAGCTTAATAATTTTCCAATTGTTGTTGTTGCAATTGATATCTTCTATAAAAGTGAATTGCGATGGTATAAATTTAATGGAAACAATTTGGAACAATTTTGGTTATGGTCAGTTGATCAACAAGTTGAAAAATTAGAATACTTTCAACATGAAATGGAAAATCGTTTGATAATAGTAAAAAAAATGGCGTATAATTATTTTGAAATTGAAATCTATGGCTTTGATATAACTGAAAAATTATCAAAATTTTGGTGGGTATTTTTCTGTCTTAATAATGATGAGGAGAAATTTATAAATTTTTAAATCTTCACAGGCTAATGCACAGACTTATAACTCCAATATTAACAAATCTGAAATTATGTCCAACACACGGTGGAACAATTTTGATTGTCCAAGTTCAAGAAAATATTTTTATTTATAAATATCAAGATGTGTCATTGAAACATGGATATTTCAAATTAATACAAGAAATCAATGCAATTGATTCGAGTAATAGCATTTGCTTTCACAGCGGGTATATTTTTTATCTTGTAACAATTGGATCAAGCTCGACAATTTGGCATTATTTTGATTATGAATTTAAAATTGATTCAACGTCTACAAAAAATCTCCAAAGTATGATATTAATAAAAATATATTTTGTCACATTGATTATTATTTAATTATACTTTGATAATACTTTACTTCATTGTATAATGCACAGATGTCGGAGATATTTACTGGATAGAAAGTATTCTATTGGATACATACAGAGAAGAAGTATTATTACTGATTCAATTGAAAAATTCTTCGATATTAATTTTTTCTTGGCAATCACGTGGCTTTGAAATGATTCCATTATCAGTATTTAATTTTAATTCAATTGATTTAGCAAAAGTACTGGTAATACCAAAAGTAGGTTTTATTAATGAGAATAAAATCGTGAGAATCGAAACGCAATTGAGAAATTCACCACCGCCAAATTATGATGAGTTAAAACAATCTGTTGATAGATTTAATAAATTAATGGTAAAAGAAACTGAATGAAAGAAAAAAAAATAAGTTACCTAAATAATAGATTAACATTAATTTAATTAGCATTTTAAAATCGTTACAGGAAATATTTCAAAAGCAAGAATTAATTGTAAATGAGACAGCACGAAAAATTGATGAGAATTATTATAAAAATCTGATTGTAAATGGTATATGGAATACTTCTGAGAAAGTTATTGGAGATAATAATACACAGATGAATGAGAATATTGAATGTAAAACAGTTGGGATTGGTGCAATAAATATAACTTGTCATGAGTCTGATTTAATTCATGAAGAAATAACAAGTTCTCTTGAAGATATTAATGCAAAATTGAATGAGATTAATTTAAATATGATTAATACGATAGCAATTAACACAACCGACATTTCGTCGTTTAATAATATTGAAATTGTTGGCAATTTAATAATTCATGGAATGGTTACACTGGGAAATTTAACATTCGATGCTATTAATAATATTTCAGTGAATAATATTAATAAAAATATTGTTGATCATAATGGTGTCATTGAGGGAGAGAAATTTTTTCCAAATATTGACGCTGAAGAAATGACATTGCATTTAATTAATGGAATACCAGTTAATCAAATTATATTCGATACAGAACTTATTGATTATTCAGGAATTAATTTTTCGAATATTAATAAATTAGAAGTAAAGGGAGATTTAAATTTTTCTCACGTTAATAATATTAATTGGAAGTCATTAATGAAAAGTGTAATAAGAAAAAGTCAACCAGAAATAATTACCGATAAATTTATTGTTCGTGGAACAATTAATGCGAAATACCTTGACGTTACTTACTTGAATGATTTAAAATATCCAGATGAATATGTTCAAAAATTCAGTAGAGAGTCTGTAGAAATGCGAGGTAAAAAAAAATTCAAAAATCTTCATGTTATTGATTTGAATTCACTTAAAACAATAAATAATATTCCTATCGAGGATTTTATTCTCTTAAATGGCGATACAACACTTGATAAAGAAATAACTTTCCACAACTTGACCGTTGGATTGTTGGAAATTAATGGAGAAATAAAAGATTATCAAAGACGAACAATAAATAATTTTACATCAAATGAAATACTCGATCGTATTAATTTCGCAGATACTGATGATATTATTATTAAGAAACTTCGAGTGCGCGGGAATATTCAAGTGATTCAGACGATAAATAATAAAACATGGTCAGAGTTTGGTGATTTGTTAACTATCGATGATGATTTAATTGAAATTATTGGTAAAAAAACATTTTTTGGACGAGTGCAAATCGGTCCTGGTCTTAATATTATTTCACAAAAAATAAATGGACATTTGATAAGTGAATTTATGACTTTGGATACGTACCAAGAGTTGCCGAATCTTAAAAAAATTAATGGCAATGTAACAATTGATCGTTTAGTAGAGAGTGATGCTATTAAATTAACAAGATTATTGTTTGAAAATCGATACCAGGGATCAAATTCGTGTTTCAAGAAAAATTTTATATTTAAAGTGCCACCAATTGTCGATAAAATAAGTGCGGAATTTATAAATGGATATATTCCAAGTTATCTGTTTGCATCAAAGCTCAATGAATCTTTCAGCAATGTTGTAATAAATAATATTAGTTTAAATAATTTATATGTGAATAAAGTGAATGCACAAATGGTCAATGGATTAAGTTATGATGAAATGTTGACAATAAATGCTTTGTATGAGAAAGAAAAAAATAATCAGGATTCTCGAATAGATATTGATGATTTACAAAAGCGTTTGGATGATTTGTATGATAAAATAGTTAATGGAAGTGTAGTAATTAGAAATTTAACGGTATCAGAACAGATAAAGACAAAAATTCTGAATGGAAAATTTCTTTCAAATATTTATAATGTTTCAAATATGGGAAATGTTATTTTTGAAAATGATGTACATATTGAAAATTTAATTATTCATGGTTCTATTAATGGCGTGAATTTTTCTGAATTTGTTGCTGATGCTATTTTGAAAAATGATGAAAATATTGTTGTGATGGGTAAAAAGAAATTTAAAAAAATTATTTGTCAATCATTGAAGCTTTCTAAATGGAATAATCGTTCAATCGATGATTTTTTGGATCCATTTAAACATCAAGTACTTTCTGGACCAATTATTGTAAAAGGTGAAATTATAATTGAAGAGTATTTCAATCCACGAGGAAAAATTGGCGGAATTTATTTTGAGGATATAATAAAGCACAATAATAATTCTGGAAAAAATTTACATATTATCAATGGGAATTTTCAGTACACTACAAATGATACTGTTGATATAAAAAAATTATTTGTCACTGGAAATATTCAAGATAAAAATTTCAACGAATTTATTGAATCCGTTGTGTTTTTGGATAGTGAAAATGTTTTAGTAACTGGCACTAAGATTTTTGAAAATTCCATAAGTTTTCATAATCTCACAATTGAAAGAGAATTTAATAATATTAATTTAGAAAAATATTTTCGTGAGGTTGTTCGCATTGATAAACCCATGAAAATTAAATCAAAATTAATTTTCCAAAATGACATCACAATTAATGGTGATTTAATAATTACAAAAAATTTAACAACCAACACAATAATGGGAATCAACTTTAACGAATTAATATCCAATGCAATGTACACAAATCAACCGACAACAGTGTCTGGCACGATGAGATTTATTAATTTAACATTTCAATCAAATATTGAAGTAGAAAAATTAAATAATATTAATATGCATAATTTAATTCCATTGCATCAAAATCAAATAATTCCCGCCACTTTATATTGCCAACATATCTCTGTCGGTAAGTTAAATATCACTGGAAAATTAAATGGTCATGATTGGAGCGCCATCTTCAACGAAACATTTTTACGTACTGGCGATCAAAATATAACTGGAAATATATTTTTTATGGATGGTATGATTGTCGAAGATTTTAATTCAAAATTAATCAACGACATTGATCCAAGTCAAATGATTTCTCGGGATGACGATGGAATAATAGTTGGCAATTTTGTATTTAATTCTTCAGTAGTATTGAATGGAAATTTAAAAATTCATGGATATCTTAATAATGTCAATATATCAAAATGGAAAAATGCTGTATTAACAAATGGTACACTATTAAATAATAATAGTACAACGGAAATAATTTTTGATAATTGGATTGTTCGGGGCAATGTGTACTTTAATAAAGATATTTTTGGAAGTAAATATATAAATAATATAAACGTTGAACAATTAAATAAAAATTTTTCAAAACGTGAAGATAATTTAATGCAAATTGTCCGTGAGAAAAAAATGGATTTACAAAAATTATGTAGAGATTTAAAACTTTGGAAAAGTCCTGCGGATCGACAAATATTTAAATATAAATATTTTGAATATTTACAAATAATTAAATTGCATCAATCAATTATAAGTATTCATCATTTTGAATATAATTATTATCAATATTTATTTGTTAATTTGAAAAATTGCGATTTGGATTGTTTTATTTATAATTATAATACTACAAAGTTTGATCATTTGATTACTCTTAATGATTTTGGTTATATTAATCGATGGATATCATTTAAATTTCGTGGAATTATTTATTTTCTCACTTTGGGCGAATCAATGTGCAATCGTAGTTGGGGAAATTTTTGGAAAATCGATAATAATGAATTATCATTAATTATTGATTTTGGTAATGTCACTGACGCGAAAAAAATTAGTAATAAAGAATTTC
This sequence comes from Microctonus aethiopoides, assembly GCA_030347275.1. Lineage (NCBI taxonomy): Eukaryota > Metazoa > Arthropoda > Insecta > Hymenoptera > Braconidae > Microctonus > Microctonus aethiopoides. The sequence goes on from JAQQBS010001424.1 coordinate 3,776,545, forward strand.
TTATTATTACTAATGGAATAATTAATTATTATTCACTTGAGGATATCGCGAATAATTCTACAGACAGTTTGAATTCATGGAAATTCAAAAATAAAAATATCAAATTTGTACCAAACACAAATAAAACATTAATAATTGATGATTATTTATTATATGAATTAAAAAATATTAGTGATAAAAATATTTCCATAATGGAAAATTTATTTAAAACAAATCATGTTACAAGTTTTCGTGTAGGAATTTATCAGAAGGAAATATTTGTTTATTATGATAAAAAATTAAGTGATAATTATATATTTATATCTAATAATAATTTGTCACTTAATTATATCGATCAGATAATTAATGTTAATCGTCCAGTGTCAATAAGAGTAATTAATTTCGATAATTATATCGAGAACTTTTTAGTATTTATTGAGAGTGGGAATAGAGTTCAAATTTACGAATATAAAGGCATTGAGGGATTTATTTATCGTGAAACAATTCGTATAAAAGCAGAAAAATTATATACAATTAAATTAAGAATATACCGAAAGTTTGTTAAAAGAAATTGTCTCGTCTTGATTAATAATAATCGATTAATTATTCTCGAAGCTAAAATGTATGGCGAGAAAGTAGACTTGGCTAATTTTTTATGTACACATTATTAGTAAATAAAATAAAAAAAAGATTGAGAATAAAAATTTCGCAAAATATTCAGGATTAAAAATAAAAAATAATAATTTAATTCAATTTATTTTTTTAATAAATTTCACCTTAAATATTTGGCTTTACAAAGTTTGATAATTTCTTTGTCTACTTCTGGATCTCCAGTTAATAATAATTGATGTATAAAATTTTTATCAGAATGTGATTCCATCGGTTTTTGTTTATTTTCACTTTGACGTATTTTTTTATCTATTAAATTCTTATAAAAATTAATTTTTTTATCTCCAGTAAATTTTCTCAGGTTCATTAATTCACTTTCACTATCTCTACTAATTAATTTTTCATCATCAAAGCTTTTAAAAATTTTTGTTGATGTATTTGGAGTTGATAAAGGTCGTAAAGATTTTTTTTCCATGCCAAATAATTGTCGTAAAATTCTTGGCGTTCGAAAACTGATTTTTGGACTGTCTGAATTTGATTTCTGATGATCAACGGGACTTATCGATACATTATTTTTAATAAACTTGTTCTGCGATATCAATTTATTCATATGTGTGTCTACTGTATTTGTAAACGTTTCTTCACTCATTCCCGTCGTGCAAGAATTAGTTTGCAAATCCAATGATAATTCATTATTCAATAATTCTTTTTGCACTTCAATACGATCGAAATGAGATTCAGTTAACGAAATTGAATCAAAATTCGTATCATGATATAATATTCGTAATGGATAATAATTATTTTTTATAATATTATTTATAGAATAATTTTTCCCATCTTCATATTGATCATCAGGAAAAATATCGACGATACATTTTTCTATTATTTCAGATAATTTTAGTTTATCAGTCTCAATAATTTTATCCTCAGTTATTTTAGTTTTATTACTATTCAACAATGCTATAAATATAATCGTCAAGAATTGTACAATATGAAATTGAAGTGAAATATTTAAATGCAAAAATAAAAATAAATCATGCAATCACATCAATGATCTGTTTTAAAAATAAAAGGATACAAATTTCTTTGTCTCGTTGCAACACCAGATCTTTATAGTAATCGACATTTCTCTCCGCTGACCTTTGAGACTCCTGAATAAATAAATTAAAAAAACAAAAACAAAGCATTATTCGTCAGCATCCACTACCTCGTGAAATTAATTCAAATGTCATATGCACCAGTTGTCCATTGAGTTCATCAATTCGCTTTCTCAATTCGTCATTTTCTACCTTCAATAAATCCATTTCTGTCTTCATTTCCTTCTTCAATATTAATTTGACATCATTCCTAATTAACGCAACCCGCTGTGCGAATCTACATGTTGATATTGTCTCCTAAAATAATTCCAATTGAAAATCATAATTAAAATAAATTAGAAAAAAATTCAACAAACTCAATTTTGAATATCAACAAGAAGAAAAAAAAAATTAATTCCAGTTTTATATCAAAGTTATAACTGACTTCAAGGTTAAATGCCGATATGCTGAGGTTAGCAAGCATGTTAGTGATGCAATTGCCACCGAGGCTGTCCCTCAAAATGGCAGTGAGCAAAGAATTCCTGAATAAATGACATAAAATTTAAGAATTAAAAATAAATAATAACTCAATTTATTTTATATATTTTTTTTCCTTCATGTCAAGCAAATTTGATTTTGATTTTGCGCACCTATATGGAATGTGACTTGTGTTTTCCTGACCAAGGCAAACTATCACTTGCTCCAGGTAATGCAAACTTAGGTTGATATATTTAGCTTCCGTCAGAATTGTCCCAGTAATAGCGCACTTATATACGCGTTCCGATCTAGTGAAATAAATTCCCAGAATAAACTCTCTCTCTAAATGTATTTATATTAACATTCACGATTATGTATCGATATAATGTTTCGATACAACGATCGATGAAGGAATTATTAGTGGGCGCTATGATAGAATTTATTGAATAAAGTATATAATAAATAAAAAATTATAAACTCACCCAGCTAAATCAACCAAGTGCATTTTTGCACGATTAAAGCTATTATTGCAATTTAATTTTTTCGATGATAAAATAATGGTAAAGATACAATGAGATCGTGATGAACGAGGATTCATTGGAGTTTCTGATGTAATTCTGAAAATAAAAATTAAATTTATTTAAATCAATTCATATATTTTTATATTTTATTAAAATGATCAACAGAAATTATAATAACCGATTTGTTTCACCAATGAATAATAAATCCATCGCTTCCTGTTCATTTTTTACTCGATGGATACCAAGGTTTTTCAAATGCAGTGTACCCAATTCATCTTCATGAATTTCAACACGTCTGTCAATTAAATTAATTGATATAATGGTGACGAAGAGAAATGAAATGAAAAATAAAAAAAATTATAATTATGAATCAGGTTTTTTTTTTTAACAAGGAAAAAGGTGTACAGAGTTATTTTATTTTATGTCATTTAGTTATTTATTTTTTTTTACTTCGTTTGAATTGTTTCACAGGTAGGTGTGTACAGCACTTGTAACAAGATTGCAATGTCGCTGTTATGCAATTATATACACACACACGCTTGCAACCTGACGCAAAGTGGTTTTCGCGCAACGCGGAAGGTATACTTACGGTAGATCTTCAAGTCGTGAAGTCACTTGGCGTTGCTTTTGATCTAGTAAATCATATCCATTTTCATTATAAATTTCTAAATATGATAATTCCACAGTGTATGAAATATTTGAATTATTTTTAATAATTTCAAATATATTACGAATAGTTCTTGGTAAAATTCCTGAACAATGATCAAATTTTTTTAAATCGCCTGTTGTTGAATATGTCTTTCCACTTCCTGTCTATAATTATACATTAATAATGAGAATAGTAAATCTTTCATTTATTAACCTGTCATCGCGACGTTTATAATACGTAGGTTGTACATGAAAATGTTGTTTTACCTGACCGTAGGCGAATACTGTTCCGTTGTATCCATCAAACAGACTACAAAAACAAGTATAAAATTTTGATTTTTCATATTCTAAAATTACTTTTTTATACTATTAATATTTTTTATTTTATTATCTAAATTTTTTTTCGTTGGTTACGGAGTAGATATTTGATAATTAATTAACCTGATAATGACAGGACGAGCCACATTGATAAAAACATCTTCCTGTCCAACTGTAACATCAAAAATTTGTCGAAATCTGAATTTATAAAAAAGAAACAAAAATAAAATTAACATCATTGTATCATATTTATCAAAAACAAATTTTATTTATACTAATTTACGAAAAATTCCACGACTCTGGACGATTATCGATATATTCAGTGGATTTTTGTGGCGCTGAGATAACCAAAAAATCTTCATCAAAATGTTTTCGTCGTCGTCTGTGAACTTGATAATTCTAAAAAATAAAATAAATAAAATCAATCATTATTTTTTTTCTCATTTTTTAATCAACTTATCAATCATCATGATAAATTATCATTCATATTTACCATTGTCGATATTTTATCAATTTCCGGCTTGAGCCGAGCATAAACCCTGATCGAATTCTTCACCATATTTCACCCGACAATAAAACAAATTAAAAAAAATCGTCGCAAAATTCAATTTAATCACAAATCACATATCCCTCCACAAAAAAATAAATTGATAATAAAAGATTTAAAAAAAATTAAATTCAAGCCCTCGCGCGCAGATTGCGAATATATAGAAACGAGTGACAACGACTCGCGCGCCAATGTCGATCAATTGAAATGTGCGCGAACGAGCCGGCGCGTCGCCTTGACGACGTAGCAGTCAAAGAGACGTTCATCGAAACGCGTTCGTCGTCGTCGTCATCATCGTAATCGTTGTTGTGTGCTGTTTAGACACGTACTCACACCCATACATACGCTCTTAAACATGCGTGCATTCATATAAACTACATAAATCGAGAGAGTATATACACTCAACGGACCGGCGCAGAACAACGCCGAGGCCGCGGAAGTCGCGCTCTGCGCGTGCGACAACGTACGAGCAACACAACCAAACTGTTTTTAAGGCTTATTGGGGAGGGTTCTCTTCGCACATACATTGCTCTCATGCGAGAGAGTAAACCCGTATCGTCGTGTTATAATAATCGCGTCGACGGAAAATTCACACTAATTTAATTCCTCATCAAACAATCAAACAAAAAACATTAAAAAAAATTTTCAAACTTTCATTCATTTGAATTATTTTTTTATCATCAATATTTATTTATTTATTTATTTATTTATTTATTTATTTATTCATTTATTTATCTATCCATTTATTAATTAATTAATTTATTCATCTAACCAATGGGTATTTTTTGTTTGTATATTTAAATAAACCAAAGCAAGAATTAAGCAAGTTCATACTCGCAGATTTTGTTTTGTCATCGACACAACGCGGATATTATAAATACACACGATGACTCTGTCATCTTCACGACGTGTAAGTGCAATAACAAGATGGAAATGAGAATAAAATTGTGAACAATACGACCAACAACAACAACAACAACAACGAATTATTCACACGAAACATGTGCCCTTTTGCTGTCTTATTATTGATCTGCCGGTCGCCGGCTTTACTACTCTGCGTGGGATTTTGACGTACGCTCACCCGGACCAAAATGTAAGTTAACACGCGATATGATTTCATCCTTATGTCTGATCAACACCATATAATTCACAATTAAAATAATACACCCACATACATATATACTTACATCAATTTACACTTGAAATAAATTTGGAATTCTAAGAAAAAATATTAAAACTTTTACAGAAATATAAATTTGTGAATATAATAAAAAATAAAAAATAAATAATTCCAACGTTTATTTTATAATTGTTGCATTATTAACAACAATGTTATTCTCTTCAACATTCAAGTAAAAGTATGTAGCTCGCGTATTGATCGTCAGTGTTGAGTATATACATCTACAGTATTATATTCTGAATATTGTATACAGGAATTTTTTATAAATTTTTTGTTTCTCGTTGACGTGCATTTGTTTCAAAACAAAAAAAATCCGTCTAAGAATCACAAAATCCACCGAATAAAGACAATACAACTGCACATATGTATACACATGTACAATTCATATACAAAAATGTATATATAATATTTAACAATAAAACGCCCTCTGGTGTCTGTGATGCTTAGCACAAAAGTGTGTAATGTGACGCGGGCTTCAACTTCCATTCAAGTTTTATATTGTACATATGTATAATGTATATCCATATATATATATATGCTTGATGCTTTTTAAAAAAATTCAAAAAACATTAATTTTATATATTTAAACTTACATCGATAAATATTTTTATCTAATTTCCTGTTAGATGCTTTTATCATTTTTTCAATGCCTCTAGTCAAACATATCCAATATTTATATATATGTTTATCAATTTCCGCCTTTCTCCTCTTTCCCGCATACATTATATATTAACTCTCGTCTATATCAAATTGTTTCCTAATTAACTTGAACTGTATACGAGATATTATAAATAGTAAATTATCAGAATTGAATGTCTTAATTGATTTTTCGACGATATAAAAAATAAAAAAAGAATTATAAAGTCTAACATTTTGACGTGGATTGAAATAGAGAGAAAGAACATGAGAGAAATGTATTGGAATAAATAATTAAAGTCTTAATTAGTCTCGTGCCGGTTACAAGCAGACTGAGCTATAGTACAAGAGGGAGATTTAGTATCATATTTCCAAATATCGTGTGGGGCTTTAGACTTTAGATCAGTTTAAGTTAGGTTTCTAACAGATAATTATTCACTTTTTTTATATCTTTATATATATACACGGAATATATATGCGGACGTTTGTTAAAATCTTTCATCATTTTGGCACGTTAAATTAATTATTCAACAGTGGATTTATCAGAATTTTTTATTTAATATTTATAAATACAAGAATTAAATGATTAGATATATAATTTTTTTTATTCACAAAAATATAATATATATATATAAATGTATATTGAATTATTTCAATGGAATATAAATTGACAAAACGTTGCTGTATTTGAATTTATATTGCAAAAGTTATATATTGTATATAATTATTTGTACTTTAGCAGTGGCATTTGAAAATGTCAGTGTCTTCCTACATGGATTCCAATAGTTTGTTCAATTATATACATATATATATATTTACGTGGATATAAATCCAGACTATTGTTCAAGACATATTTATTCTGAAACAGCATGGCAACCAAGGAAACTGTTTGCCTCAGTTTGTTTCAATTGAGTACAAATTAATTTGCACAACAATTATTATGAGAATTAATAAAAAGAAATTTTTTTTTTCTCCTTACTCTTATTTTTTTTTTATCTTCATCATGACGTGTAAATTATTTTTGACAATTTTAATAAATAACAGGCGTGG
>JAQQBS010001424.1:3797294-3815014 GCA_030347275.1 Microctonus aethiopoides
AAATTAAATTAAAAAAAAAAAAATTAATTATTTTCTATGATATATTATTAATTACATTTTTATTTCCATTTTTTTTCTTAATATTTTTCATAAATACATAATTTAAAATTAAATTTATTTCATAATCATACCACATATAAATTAATTTATACACCCTTGAAAATATCACATTACTCAGAGAGCATTCTCATATTTCGCATAAATATTTTGCATTTATATTTTCTGTTTATACATAAACATTATATTTCCCCAACACAACTTCACGCAATAATCAAGATCGCGGAAATGCTCAGTGCGGGCAGTAGTCGCGTGTCTTACGTTGCCGAAACAATATTTATAAACAATTCTATATAAATGACTCTTGCACATTTCTCTATACATTTAAATTAATAAAAAAAAAAAAAAATACCGTGCGCTATCAATTATTTATTTATTATTATTACTTGTCACTTTTACAAACAGAACATTGGACTTTGATTGCGATACACGATTAATCTTGTTCAACAATTTAATTATCTACTGTCACAAATCAAACATTAAAAATATACACATACATATTATATATTTATCATTGATAAAAATGCAGTGAATTACAAATTATTTTTTTATATTAAAAAATATTTTAATCAACAATGTGCAACAATTGGACAACAGGTACAGTATAGATAAACGTGAATCGACAGGTCGTTCGTGACGTGGCGCCATAAAATTGTCGTAATGCATTGGATCAATTTAAACTTCATGTGATATAGCATAATATATTTATTATATACACTCACACATATATTCAAACATATAATAAACATTATATAGGTAACTATATATTATTTACTGCGACTTTGTACGTATGAAAATTACTTTGAGTATAAATATTTGAGCGTGTCACTCGGTCAACGTGTGAAAGTCGTGTGAGCAATTGTCTATGGAGCAAGCATTAATTTTACCAAACCAATAAGCCTGACATTTATATATAATAGAATCTATATTAATTCTCTCAACATAATTATTTCTTCCTCTTTTTTATTTTTATTTTTTTTATACTGTTGTCTTCACATCAAAATAAATAATTGCTTTGGATTTATTTCACTGACCTCAATGATGAGAGAAAGAATATTACTTATTAAAATTAATTTCACATCCCACTTGTTTAATTAATTACATTTTTAGATATGCAAAGATAATTAAATCAAAAAATTTTTTATTATTTATATATCATTTATTTTTATTTTTTTTTCTCAATGTGGAATGTCGTGATAACATTTTTAAAGTTTTAATATAATGTGCCCTTGAAAGAATGAGCACAGTAGTGACGACAATTCTTTTGTGTATGTTGGCTGGTTGGCATATGTAATTGGTGTTGATAAGAAGTTTCGTGTAGCTGATAACAGAAGACAGTTTATGATGGTTCTAGTGAATTTATTATTTTTTTCATTTCATAATTTCTGCTCTTTTTCCTTGTCGTGTAATCCGGAAATTTATTTTTGCGGTGTCATTTCACAGTGTTGGATATCGTACACATTTATATACAGTACATATATATACATATAAATTTTAGTATATACATTCATTATTGTTTATATTTATTTGTGAGTAATAAAATAATGCGAAACGACACGGAAATAAATAGCTTGATGGATATAAATAAAAGTGAAAATTCATCGTCATTGTTAATTATTTATTTATGTATATATATATGTATATGTACCTATATAAATATATAAATAATTATATACTAAAATTGTATTGTGGTTTTGAGTTGAATTGTCATTTGAATGATTGGATGAAATTAAAATTTAATTTATAATTTAAAAAAAAATTTTTTTTTTAATTTAATTATTTTTTTTTGTGTTATAAATTTTTTTTGTGGATTAATGACAGGAATGGAATTGTGGAGAAATCGATTAAGAATGGTATATTGTTGTGTAATTGTATAAATTTGATGAATTTCTTTGTGGAATTAAATTTATCTGTGAAATTTTTATTATTTATTTATTTATTTGAGCTTTTATATATTTATATATATATATTTTTTTTATTGTTACAGAGAATTCCAACTTGTCCGTTGAAGAGTCCACAGCCTTTAAAAGAATTTGTCGTGCACTGCCAAACAATGCCTTCGAGAGTGAAGAAATCATTTTGTGGTTGTTTACAAGTAAGAAAATTAAATTTCAAATTAAATTAGAAATTGAAAGTTATGTATAAAAATATTCAGATATAAATTTATGTTTATAATATATATATATATATACAAATATATGTACACCATATATTGCGTGCACGGATTCACTCTCTATTTCATCTTTATAATTTTAATAGAAACGTAACCATAAATATAAACTCTTTTATATAAGTGAAAGTTTCAAAGTCAGTTTTGAAGAAAATAAAAAAATATCAAAGAAAAAAAAATAAATTCGATTGAACAATAAATAATTGCGTGTTAATGAACGTCGTGATTTTATCTCAATGGCTTTAAAATAAATTTATCTTATCAAATATAATTATTCAGCTATTATCAACAATTTAAATGATAAAAAAGAATTTTTTAAATTAAATATAAATATCGAAAAAATTTTTTCTTTTATTTCTATCATTATAATCAATTTTCCAATGACACATATTACAATTTCACGCATCATTTAACATCGAGCTGTGACATTCATCATAACTATAAGAAGAGACTTCAAGCAAGTCATGCGTATCTAAGGAAAATTCTTCATGTCAATTTACTTCAACTACAAACTCATACACAGAAATAAAATAATATTTCTTACTGTCCAAAGTAAATTTATTGCATTTATTATATTCAATTTTTTCTCTTCTCTATAGCACCTTCTCATCATGACCTTGTATACACAAATGCGTCACAAATACCAGAATGAAAGAAAGTATAAATAATCATTCGATCACACTTCCTTGCTAACTAGCTAATAAATTACTCAAAAAAAAAAAGAAAAAAAAAATTAAAAATAAATAAATAAATAAATAAATAAATAAATAAATAAATATTAAGTGACCTCAATTACTAAAAGAAATAAAAGAAACACATTTCAATAAATTTTTCTTGTATCAGAAATTCGAATTCTTCAAATTAATAAATAATTCAAGAAGTGAATTTAATCTTGATTTATTTGTATTAATTTTTCTTTTTACTTTTTAGTCATAATCATGATGGTAATGCCATTTATAGAATGACATTGCTCGTCGTATGATGGTCGGTTTCTTTGACATGGTCACGCGTAGAAGAAATCACTCAGCGTGATAAAAAAAAAAATCATTACAACATTATAATGAAATAAGGGAAGATAAAAATAAAAAGTAAAATAATATATAAAGAGGAAGATAAAAATGAATGAGGTTTAAATATATTTATAAATGATCTGCAAATGCGATGATTCGAAGGAAAGTTGTGAGTTTGCATCAGGCGGTCTCACCATGAATCCTGTTGTCCTTGGTTAAGTTCACTCGACTGAAGAAATTCCTTTATCTTTATTGCCCTGTTCATCCCCCTTTGCTCTTCCATCTATCGCGAATTTTTCATTATTTTAATATTTTTTTTTTACTTTTATTTACACATGTACATGTATAACTATTTTTTTTTTTACTGATCGAGGCGTCTCCTGGTCAGAAAGCGAGAGAGTTTCAGAGCAAAGAGTAAGAGTGCAACGAGTTTTTCTTTCTTGCCAATCATCAAAAGAACATTAAACCCAGGACCAAGTCGAAGGCTCGCGGATATTTTGCCGATTTTATTATCTAGACTAACTAAAAAATATTGCCAGCAATAAAAGTCCAAGCAACATCTTCCAAATATTGAGGAAAAAAAAAAATAAACAAATATATATGGAATTAAAATATATTTTCGTGAAATTTTTATCGATACAACATTAATAATAGTGTTAATCTTGATATCTTTTTTTTTTTTTATTTATTTAAATTGTGGAATCCAGTCAAGTTAACGTATACGAAAAGGTGAAGAATTTGAAAACACTCGTGTGATCATATATATAATATATAAACATATACATATATGGTTTAGACCTTTGAAAGGATTTAAAAAACTCGTATGAATGTTTGCTTGCAAAATAATAATGCAACATCTTTCATTCTCTTATTTACTCTGAGGAAAAAAAAAAAAATTCTGCTAAATAATTTTAATTGGCAATATTTAATTATTTATAATACAATTACAGTTATTTTTCGAATGAATTCTTCACAAAAAAATGTTGAAAAAATAAATAAATAAATATAATCCATCATATTATGAACTGTAAAATGAGTGTCCCAATATGACGTTTACGAGCAATAAATACAATCTCTTATAGTTATCCACCTAAATGTATATATGTATATATGTGCGAATGGATAATTTCCTATTCAAGTGTGAAAGTACCTGAGGAATTTAGCCGCCAGAACTGATCCCCTGACCTTTTGCCGACGGTATACGTGATGTGTACGAGAAGTGTGCGGGCTCATTTAAGACATTAAAGAAGAAAGAAAAAAAAAAAAAAGTTTTTTTTTTATCGTAAAAAATATTTTCACCTTTTTTTAATTTTTTCTTTTTTTTTTTTTTACAGGACGATGAGCCACCGGAAATTACCTACTGTGTGGTGGAGCAAACGGGGACACTCACATTACAAGCAATGACACCAACTTTGCCAATGCCAGCTGAAGAAGAATTAAATAAAATGTTTTTAGAACTCGTTGATGAATTAGATTTAACGCAAGCCAATCGTCAAGCAGTATTGGCATTGCCTGCGAATAAAAAATGGCAAATTTATTGTTCACGTAAAGGGAATGATACGTTGGACAATGGTGGATTGAGAACAACTGATTTGAGTGGTGATCCTGAGGATTATATAAATCGAGTTAGAATTATTGGAAGTGTATGTAATTTTAATTTTATTTTTAAAAAATTATTTTTATGTACAAGTTTGTTTATTGTTTATTATTTATATGTTTAGACACCGTTTTCTGAAGATGCCGAGGAATTATCAAATCAAATGCGTCAAGTTGAGGCATTAAAAACTGCACTGAGAACACAACCGCACAGTTTTGTCTTGAGATTTATTGAATTGGACGGTTTAAATTCACTTCTTCAAGTTTTGGGCACAATTGACGTTGAAGCGTCCAACAGTAATCTTCATACGAGTGTTATAGGATGTTTAAAAGCATTAATGAACAATTCGGTAAGTAAAAACAAATTTTATTTCACAATAATTAAAATTAATTATTTGATAAATTGGAAAAAAAAAATTATATTGAATTTTTGTATAAATATTTATATATTTTTTTTCTTTTTCATATTATAGAATGGTCGCGCTCATGTATTGGCACATCCAACAGCGATAAATACAATTTCCCAGTCGCTGGCGACTGAAAATATAAAAGCAAAAATATCAGTACTGGAAATTTTAGGTGCAGTTTGTCTTGTTCCCGGTGGTCATCGTAAAGTCCTTGAGGCAATGCTTCATTTTCAACAATACCATTCAGAGAGAACACGATTTCAGAGTATAATAAATGATTTAGATAAAAATTTTGGCATATACAAAGACAATTTGTCATTAAAAACAGCGATAATGTCATTTATAAATGCAGTATTAAATTATGGCCCGGGCCAAGTAACAATGGAATTTCGTCTTCATTTACGTTATGAATTATTAATGCTTGGAATTCAACCAATAATTGAAAAATTACGAAAATATGAGAATGAAACATTGGACAGACATTTGGATTTTTTTGAAATGGTTAGAAATGAAGATGAAAAAGAATTGGCACGTAAATTTGAAAAAGAACACGTTGATACAAAAAGTGCAACGGCCATGTTTGATTTATTACGTCGTAAATTGAGTCACACTGCAGCTTATACACATTTATTAAGTTTACTTGAGCATTGTTTATTGCTACCACTTGATTATGGCTCATATCCACAGCATTGGCTATTATTCGATCGTATTGTTCAACAAATTGTTTTGCAATCAGAGGGAAATGAATTGGGAACAACGAGGAATCCTGATGTTGCACCTATTGATATAAATGTCAAAGAAATTGTTCATTTATTAGCTAAAGAAGAGGAATTAGTTGCGGCACGAAAAAGAACTGAAGAATTGGAGCGTGATAATTCAGAAATGTCAAGTCGACTAGCGAAAAAGGAACAAGAATTAGATTTACGTACACAAGAAAAAGAAGATATGGAAGCGAGTTTATCTAGAATAAAAGAACGTCTTGAAAAAGAAACATCAATGCATATCGAAACGAAGCAAAGAATTTCTGAATTACAGGATAATTTAGAAACGTTATCGCGACAAGTGAATAATGAAAAGTCCGAGAGAAAACGTTTGGAACAATTGGTGGCTTCTGGTAGTCTTCCCGATGATGCTAAAGCGACAATTAAAATTGTTGATGATGATGATGTAGAAAAAATTGAAGCTAAACCAACTCCACCACCGCCACCACCTCCTCCACTTGCTCCACCACCGCCGCCATGTTTAATGATGCCTGCCGCGCCGCCACCAATGAAAGTTGAGATAATTAAAAATGTTCCGCAACCGAGTAATCCATTGAAATCATTTAATTGGTCGAAGATACCAGAACAAAAATTGCAGGGAACAATTTGGTCAGAATTGGACGATTCGAAATTATATAATGTCATGGATTTAGAATCAATTGACAAAATATTTTGTGCATATCAAAAAAATGGCGTGCCTACAGAGGGTTCAATTGAAGATTTACGTAATTTAACTGGGAAAAATAAAAAAACAATGTCAGTTATTGATTCAAGACGCGCGCAAAATTGCACAATTTTATTGTCAAAATTAAAAATGTCAGACAATGAAATAACACGAACGATATTATCAATGGATCAACAAAATATTTTACATATTGATATGGTGGAACAATTATTGAAGTATATACCATCGTCCGAGGAGGCTGCATTGCTTGATATGAATCAAAAAGACTTACAAAGTCGAGCTGATTGTTTTCTCTATCAAATTTCCAAGTGAGTAAAAAAAAAAACCAAAAATAAAAATTAAAACAAATTACAAACTGCAATTTAATTTATAATTAAATACATTCTTTCTATTTTTTTTTTTAATGTTACTATCTTGAATATAAAATTCTAAACTAATTATTCTGCATAACAAGTTTTTCAAACCATCGCCATGTTATTATTTATAAATATAAACATGTATTACATACGCATATACAATAATATTCCATTAAAATATATTTATTTTTATTTGTCTCGTTGTTTTTTAAGAGTACCGCATTATGAACAGCGCCTGCGGTCTTTGCACTATAAGAAAAAATTTGCCGCAAGCATTGCGGAATTAACGCCGAGGATGCGTGGAGTACTTGAGGCAAGTCGTCAAGTTGCAAGATCGCGAAGACTCAGGAAGTTGTTGGAACTGGTTCTCGCACTGGGAAATTACGTCAATCGTGGAAATGCTCGAGGCAATGCTGGTGGTTTTCGATTGGCCTCGTTGAATCGTCTGGTTGATACTAAATCGTCATGCTCTAAAGGAACAACATTACTTCATTATCTCGTGCAAATTCTTGAATCGAGATTTCGTGAAGTTTTAGATATTGAAGAGGACATGCCACATGTGAGAACAGCTGCGCGTGTTAGTATGGCTGATTTACAAAGAGAAGTTGCTAATTTAAAAAATGGATTGCAAGATGTTCAACGTGAAATTGGTGAGCGAAATATAATAATGTTATTAATTATTTATTTATTTATTTTTATTGTTTGTTTTATTTGTTTTGATTTTTTTTCCATCGATAGAATTTCATCGAGGTCAGGCTCAAGTGCTTCAGGGTGATATGTTCTTGCCGGCAATGAGAGATTTCCAAGCACAAGCTACGTGTCGTCTTGCGGAGGCCGAAGATCTTTTCCAAGACATGAAGACTCGTTTTGATCGTGCGGTGCGTCTCTTTGGTGAGGATTCTGCGGGCGTTCAACCCGATGAATTCTTCGGTATATTTGAAAATTTTTTGCAAGCATTAACTGAAGCACGATCGGACGTGGAGAATATGCGAAGGAAAATTGAAGAAGATGAACGTCGTGCTAAACAAGAACAAGAAGTGAGTAAAAAAAAAAAAAAGAAAGATAATATTGTCCATTTATTATTTATATTATTTATTAATTCTGTCGTGGTAATTTTATATTTAAATTCTTCTTTGTTTTATCATTTTGTTTTTATAGTTGAAGAAACGCACGATGGAGAGGAAAAATTCACGTGAGGGTATTCTCAATAGTATTTCATTGAGTAAGAAAAATGAGGCGAATACAAATGGTCAAAGTGAAAATAATAAAGGCGAATTCGATGATTTAATTTCGGCATTGAGAACAGGCGATGTATTTGGTGAGGATATCGCTAAATTTAAACGATCAAAGCGTCGGCCAGTGACACCAAGCAGTCAAGATCCACGCAGACATAGTCTTCATCGTGAGGATTCACGTGAACGTCACTAGATAAAAAGGCAAAAAAAAAAAAGAACAATTTATAAATTTTCTAGATTTTAATTTAATCATCAGTCGATAATTTATCGAGTTTTGAAAATAAAGAAAGAACATTTTTTTATGTTCTACTGTTAGTGTATTATTATCTGATGGTATTATCGGCAGATGATAAGAACAATTTCTATTTTATCAATCATACACAATTCATCAAGTCATTTTATAGCGGTAATATCGGTAAAGTAGATTGAATAAAAATTTGATTTTATTTTTCTTCTTTGTTAAAGACTGGAAGCGGTTGATTTTGTGCCAAGAGTTATATATATATATTTTTTTTTCGGTCAAAAATTAAATGTTAAAACAGGGGAATGAGTGTATATGAATGTGAGAGTGTGTGAGTGAGGAAGTTTAGGAATACATATCTTTACGCGATTGGCGTTGAAAAATCGAGAAAAAAAAATATTATATTATAAATCCTCTGGTAAAGGAATAATTTTCAAAAAGTAATTAGATTTATCAGGAAAATTATTAAAGGGCTGGAAAAATATGAATAAGAAAAAAATATATAAACATATATAGAGTGAGATATGAAGCTAAAGTTTATTGAGGTAATGGAAAAAATCTTGGAAACGCGCAGGAAAATATACGCGATTAATATAATTTATGTTGTACATAGTCATATTGTTATTAATATTGTTTTTTCTTCTTTATCGTTGTCACATAACATCCATTAATCGTTTTATCTCGTCACATTTATGAAATAATTCTGCATGGTTGTTTGATAATTTAAATAATAATATATATATATTTTTTTTTCTTAATTATTTTCTTAATTTAATTAATATTCAATAAATATTAAAAAAATTCAAAACAGAAAGGCCTATTATAAATATATAAACAAACATCCAAAATTATTTGGGTGATTATTATCTCAACTATAATGCAAAGTCTGATTTTTTTAATCATTTCGAAAATATATAAAAAAAAATTCAAAATAAACAAAAAAATATTATTAGTTGGTAATTTAACATTAAGAAAACCTGAATCATCGAATAATAAAAAATGCCTGAAGAACAAATGTTTTTTTTAATCAAAATTATTTCGACAAAAATTAATAAAGCACGAAAAAAATATATTACAAAAAATTCTCGTTGCAAATTTAAATAAATACAATGCGAATAGTGTAATTAGTAATTGTCGATGACTTTGTAAGGTTTTGTACTTTTGTAAATAATTATTATATAATCTCGGAACAATTTTATATTGATTTAATTTTTTTTTTTTTAATTCTCTTTCATTATACAGTTGAGGAGTATAAAAGAAGAAGTATAACAAAATAGAAAATAACGAATGAAATTGAGAAAAAAAAATTTGTGAAATTATTATTATGAAATTTAATATGTCGAAGTAATATATTCATCTATATCATCATTAGTATCATCTATGTAATAGAAAATATATGATGAAAAATAAAAGCAAATATTACATACAGAACAAAATAAATAAATAAAGGAAAAAAAAATAATCTGGGTATTTAAATAATTGAAATTATTAATCAAATATTTTCATTATAATATTTTTTTTTCAGAAACTTTATTTTTTTTTTATTTTTTATTTTTTTTTACGTACACTAGCCGACTACTATGTATGTGAATGGGACATTGTTTCAAAAATTCAAGAAAAAATTAGCATGAATTATTGTATTAAAACTGTCCCTCACGATTTAATTGTTTTTATCGCAATAACACATTTTGTTATTGTTATCACTTTTACTTTATTTATTTATTATTTTCATTTTTTTTTATCATTCTATTTCCCTTCAGTCATGTGTATGTGTGTGATCCACTGTTTTTATTTGTGTTATTATTCTGGAGAACATCTGGTTATTTATTTGTTTCGTATTTACTTATTTATTTTATTTTATTTTATTTTATTTATTTTTTTTTCGTCAATCAGTAATTGATTTATTAAATTATACTGCGTTTATATTAAGGTGGTATAGTCTAGAGCCGATTTGCGTCAAAACGATCAAATTCTCGCGATGCATATACATATTTATTCATATATATTTTTTTTTAATTTCGTCTACACTAAAATCCATTTTAATTTTTTTTCTCACAATTTTAATGAAATAAAAAAAACTTATTACTCAAAAATTCTTCAAAAATGAATCTATTTTTTAATTATTCTTATTTTTTTTGTCTATTTTTTAATTTGCATTTAATTTTGTTTTTATTTATTTATCAATTTTTTTTTTAATCATTAACTTACAACAGTATACTCGAGTTTAAAATTCCTACATTAACGAGAGATGTATTGGTGTTGTTTAATTAATTTTTCTTCTCTTATAGATTTTCGTATAGCAACATATAAAAAAATAAAAACAGGAAAATTACATCTGTGAAATTTTCGTATTTTATTTTTCATATTCTATCTCTCGTTCATATTTATTTTTTTTCCCATATTTTAATTTACAAAAAAGCCAATGGACATATAGTAGAGGCCATTGGACAAAAAAAATACGCGAGAAACTGTCCGCTTCGACGCGTATTAAGACCACATATATATTTTCATTTTTATTTATAATATATATAATATATTTATATTTATATTTATATTTATTTATTCGTACTTTTATTTATATATTTATGTACATTGGGCAAAACAAAAAAAAAAAAGAAGAAGAATGAGAAGAAGAAGAGGAAGAATGACGTCGAGGTGTTGTTGCGAATTTTGCATTCAAATAATTAACAAAAAAAAATTTGAATGTCGCATTTTATTTCTCTGCTCAAACATTAATTCATACACGAAGCAATAATTTATTTTTTTACACGACAGAGTACACACCTCGATTCTTCCATTAATTATAATATTGTTATTATCTTATCACCCTAAAAAAAAAACTTATTACCGATATATTGCACATTTGAGAACAGTTATGTCTTTTTTATTTTGTTTTTTTTTTCTTTTTTTTTTAAGTACTTGGATATTAAGGAATAATTTTTTTAATGCTGTCTCACGTCCACTCTAACATTCATTCTGTTGCTAAAAATTCATTTTTCATACCCACACATACACCCTAATTATAATCTCTGTCGTTCTAAGTTTCATTCCTTAAAATTCATTCATTGTTTTGTTATTTATTTATTTATTTATTTTTTTTTTTACTGTTACGTCAAATTGACTGACAAATTTTTAATCCTTATACTTCTCCCTTGTCATTATACATTCGATGAATAAACATTTACATATTGTGTGTCGTTCGTTCTATGATTTTTCAATACACTGATTGCAGTCGAGGCATTATTGATTATTCGTTGTTACAGTTGTGTGTTAATTGTTTTTCATTTATTCCCATATCAATTATTTTTTTTCCTCTCACATGAAAAAAAAAAAAATCTGTAAAAAGACTTTTTCACTCTCTTATATTCCACTTTGAATTTCTAAATCCTCAAAGAGACTATTCCACAATTTGCAAGAATATTTTATAATTAATCTAATACCATAAAAAAAAAAAAAAAATACAGAAAAAATGAGTGAATAAAAATTTTGTTTTAACAATTATTTTGTTGCGTAGGCCAAATTATTTCATCACTATTATTTTGTTGATGTATAATAATTAAAAGTGCTTTTATAATCACATACGTAAGTACATTAAATTTATAAATACATATTTGAATTAGGCAAATTGAAATTGATGAAATAATTTTCCTTTATTTCAATTCATCATTTCGTTTCTTTGTTTCTTTTTATTCATTGTATTTTTTTTTTTTGTGGCCGACAATTCGTTGTTTAAATATAATTTTCATAATTAGATTCACAGGTGAAATAATTCACGACGTGATTCAATCGGATATTTGGCATTATGTATATTCATTTCATAATATGGATTTGATATTAACGGAAATTGAGTGTAACTGCAAGTGGCAATGTTCGAAAATGGATAGAGAAATGATGTAGCGAATGAGGAAAAGCGGAAGGTGGATGATATAAATAGGTAGGTGTGAGTAAAGGTGGGTTATACAAATGAGATTGTGAATGATTAAGAGCTTGCAGGTAATCCAAATAACCGGAATGCAAAATTATATTTGCAATATTGAAACATGCGCCACAAGGAAATTGATTTAATTGAGAATTTGTGTGAATTATTAAACTGAGGCGTGAAGCGTATTGGCCGTTGGTCCTGTCGGATATGACGTATTTCCGGATGTTGTTGAGTCGATTGTGGCGCTGCTGGAAGCGCTTGTAGCCGGCTGCAAACTCAATTGCAATTGATGTTGTTGAGCTTTTGCACGTAAACACGCAATACTTTCATTTCTCAGTTGTTCTGTGTCTTGAACCACACCTGTTGTTTATTAATATAAAAATCAGTTAATAAATCAAATTAAAATAATAATTAACTCTGTCAATAACATATTAATTAATAATAGAAAAAAAATAATTACAATACAAATTTAATATTAAATTTCTTTACAAAGAAAATTTTAAAATTTTGATGAATTAAAAAATTTTTATTTCTTGCAAATTAATTTATGTTTATTTGCAAATTTATATAAACAAATAATAATTAACTCTGTCAATAACATATAAACTAATAAAAAAAAGAAATAATTACAATACAAATTTAATTAAATTATTTAATATTAAATTTCTTTACAAAGAAAATTTTAAAATTTTGACAAATTAAAAAATTTTCATTTCTTGCAAATGAATTTATATTTATTTAGTATTCAAATTTATTTATTTATTTATTTATAGTGTATAGAACATGGTTAGTATTTGTTTTGAAATAAAATTAAATTATGAGATATTTTAATTAATTATTTAAATTTAATTAAATTTATTACCTGACGATGATGTGTTGCCCATCCCATCTTGACTCTCTTGGCCGCTCTCGCTGCTTGTTGGACCACCTTGATGATGATTGTGATTTGGACTACTGCTACTGCCGGCATGATCATTACCACTATCTTCACCGCCAGATTTTAAGTGCTCCGCTGCCTCAATTGACTTTCGATGCATCCCTACGGGCCCACAGTCAATCAGTTCTTGATTAGTTTCGAAATCTTGGCTAAAGCTGCTTGTCTTAGACGATTGTGCTGATAGAGACGGACAGAAAAAAAAATTTTTGACTTATGTTCATTGCAAAGTATTTTTTCTCAATTTTAATATCCCCCGATCCATGATATTAATTAATTAATTAATCAATTAAATTATTTACTTATTAATTTATTCTTTATTTTTTTTTATTTTATCTCTAAATTATCCGTCAATATTTTTATTCAAATTATTTCTTTCTGTTCGTTTAAATTTCGCACTCATTTTTTTTTCTGCTGGTTTATTAAATTATATTCAAGCTTTATAATTATTATAAAAATTATATTTACCGAGTAACCATGGTGCGACTGATTCATTTTCTTTGGCGCTTTTTAAAATTGTTTCAGGTAATGGCAGTGAATGTCGTACCATTGCACCGTACAATCCATATTCCGCCATTATGGTACTTCTGCCCCAGCATTTTTCTGTTTTACGCCATTTTGCTCTTCGATTTTGAAACCACACCTGAAAGAACACATGCAAAAGAAAAAAAAAATGAAAATAAACAATCAGAAACATAAAATAAAATTAAAACAATCATCATTTACCTCAATATTAATTATAAAATTCTAAAAAATATTTAAATTAAAATAAATAAATAAATATTTACAATTCATATATATAAATATCTATTTATTATTTATTAATCTATAGAAAAAACAATGAAAAATTATATTTTCTTTAAAATAATAAGTCGTCTCGTTAAACGACCACCCGTGGTTTGTTCACGTGGCGTCGCCGACGGTTACGTTGTTCCCAAATTGTTTCACTTTTAACGAAGCGAACTTGCGAAGCAGAAGAATTGGCGAATTATCTTTCACACAGCTATGCATATATAGATATATATTTAAATTCACAGAGCTTTACTAAGCTCCCTCGGTATATTTCCAACGAAATAATGAAGTAATTAGTCGAGTATCGAATTTTTTTTTTCTTCTTCTTTGACTTTGGCCAATTATATTTCAACCAAAAAAAATAAAATAAAATAAAATGAGACATAAACACAAAATATATAATAAATAAAAATATATGTGAATGAAATATGTTTTATAGATTCTTTTTGTACGTGACTTATTGAAGAATATTATGGATGGATGTGAAGGGTGTCAAAGTGTGGGTAATTGTGATATATCTATATGTATACGTATGTATAAAGTGCTAGAGATATAGAGAGAAATGGCGCGAGTTGCCCCCAGGCTAGGGCGTGTACCAATTTGTACCAACAATGCTAAAGTCACCAACAGAATTGGAACGTAATTCGAGTGAATGGGAAACGCGCGTTGTCCTGTCAATTTACACTACTGCCACCCTGAAATTATCTTTCGCTCGTCTCGCGATTTCGAAATATAATATATAATTCACAATTACTCGATTTAAAAAAATTTTTTTTTTTTAATTTTATTCAATTTTTTATCATTTTTTTCTTTTATTTTTTATTCATTTTTTCCTTTCAATTTTCTATATGGTTCATTTTTTTATTTTTATTCCTCTGTTACATCACATACCAGTGGGTTTTCCAGATGAATAATTTATTTTTTAATCCATTTAAAATTATTTTCAATTCAATTCGCAATTGTCAAAATAATTTTATTTTTATTCCATTTCTTTTTATTTATTTATTTTTTTTCTATGTATTATTGTTTATTCATGCAAAATTAGAAATAACAAATTACTTATCACAGCCATGCGCAGTATTTGCTCGAGTGTATCATCGATCGGGAGTAGAATACCAACGACAGAAACACGAAAGTTAAATTACTCTTTATGTCCAGTGAAAAATATTAAAAGAAAAAAATAATGAATTAACTATTTGTATAATTCCATATAAATATATTATTTCGTGACAAATTTTAATATATCCAATAATTATATACATATCTTCATACTCAAATGAAGAATATACATATATTAAACCAGACGAAATAATAGTTAGATTATCAATATCTTCATAACAACATAGTGTTGATTAACACTGCAAATATTGTCTCTGTTTACATCGAGTTACAAAGCTTTTGACAATAATGCTCCAAGCAATATAACACCTATTATTAATATCCACATCAAGCATATTGGTTGCTCATTATATACATTACATATACTTACACAGAAAATACTCTAAAAGTACCTCTCAATATATTTAATTACATTAATTTAATAAATATCAAACAACAATTCAACTCTGCCAATAAAAAATTTTTCATCTTCAATATACTCTCCTTTATAATTAACTCTAAAAAATAATTATTAAATCATTCATTATCAATAACAAACCCTTATCAATTATAAAATAAAAATATATCTCATAACATAAATACAAAAATAATTATAAATTAATTTTCTATTTCAAGTATTCTCTATTCACAGTACATTTATTACAAAACAATTTATTATAATTCTCCCCTTTTTTTATACACATATTTATTTTTATATATGTTTGATTATATTCCCACACACATATTCATTCATTGGGGTTGCAGGACATAAGCCAATTAATTCGCGCGCAAATAACTATAACAAGTATATAAACGTGCGTGGCATTACGCGCAACTTATTTACCACATAATACAAGTGTATGATCTACTGTGTTTGAAACTGGTCTTTATAGTTCCCTTCGATATAATTTTTTTTTCTTTATTACCACCGGTCGCACATTATATGTATACTGCATTAGAGCTCTGAGAGAAAGTGTGGATGGACCATTTGTATTTTCTGTTGTTGGGGTGAGAGATGAAGAAGAGAGGATGAGGGGCGAATTTTGTCGCTTCTTGTTGGGACGTCCCGCTGCGATGCGCCACGCGTCTCAACATCATTACGTGAACTAGATACACACTTGCTTTATATCCCTAAGGAGCAATATATACGTCTATGACATTGATAAACGCTTTTAAATATTATCTATTTATTTGAGCATTATTTCATAACCTTATATAATGATTACATGAAACAAAAATAAATAAAATAAATTATTTAATATATTTAATTTATTATTGAATGCTAATATTTTTTGCGGGTTCTAACTTGTAGAGATTGTAATCTTCATCTGTGATAAAAAATTAAAATACTATAGCCATTGTTTATTTAATTATTACGGATTTGAAAGAAAAAAAAATTTGAGAGTATTAAATAAATAATATTTGAGAATGTAAATAAAATTTTAATTGTTTGAAATAATTTAATTGAATGTAAATTCTGTTTAGCTGATTATTAACTTCAATATAAAGACTCTTAATTAAAATAATAAAATACAGTATAGATAAAATAAAAAAATAGAATAATAATTATATTTAATAGTTGAAGAAAATTGAATTTTAGATTAAATATAATTTAATTATATTTGTATATACTTTTTGTATATTGAAAATGCAGCACTGTAGTTGGGCGTGGTTTTTATTTAGTGCTTTAACCAACATGTAATTTAGTTAGTAGTGATTTATATCGTTATCGTAGAATACAATTTCCCTATCTCTTTTAACTTTCTGTCTTTCCCTCACTATCATCTAATATTTTTTTTCCTTTCTTTTCCAGTAACCACCCGTTGGTTTATTAGAATTTACAAGCACGAGAGATGATCACGTTGCCGCCCAAATTGCTCCGTGTACCACGAGTCATTTCACACACATATTACATATAAACATACACACGTACAAAAAAATATATACACATCAGAAGCACATACATAATAAATATGTATGTGGAAAATTCAACAGACCGAGAAGCCTTATTTATTTGTTGGATACTTTGTATATAAAGTTAAAGTATATACATGTATTACATATATCCATGAGTTGTGGTTGAGTATATAAGAGTATACATATACACATATACATGTACACAGTATTGGTCAATTTTTCCGCGAAGGGTGATGAGATCCAACCACCCGGAATTGATCGCTTTGTTTGCGTCGCGCTTTTACAAATCCACACGCATAAACATTTATTTATTTTATTGAATTATTTTTCTCTGTAATTTTCCACAACAATTTACAAATTCATTTATATTAAATACACATTACAAATAATAATAATAACAATATTAATAATAATCCGTATTTATTTAACTGCAATAAATTCCAATGAAGATAAATGAAGTAAAAATAATGAATTATTAAAAATTAATTTAAAATATAAAATAAATAGAAAAAAAAAATGGTTACGTATTTTTTTTTTTT
>JAQQBS010001424.1:3815159-3827351 GCA_030347275.1 Microctonus aethiopoides
AAAAAAAAAAATAAGTAACAATTTTTTTTTTTTTTAAGTGAATATAAAAGAGAGAAGAATTTTTATAATCGATTGCACATTGTTGAAATATATAACCTGCTATAATGTATATATAAAGGGGATAATATGAGGCTTGTGGCGAGTCAAGTTCAGACGCGACACACTGGTGCCTATTAATATAAATAATAAATGTGCAAAGGGTCGAACGATTTCACCCTCTTGCATATTACGAGGGAGTCAAAAGCCATGTATATATATATATATCTATATATATATATCTATATGGAAGTTGTACGAAAATAAGGGAGAGATATGTGTATAGAAGAACGAGCAAGACCAGATCAATTCGATCATTCCAACGAGCGTCGGAAAAATTCATGAGCCACAACGCTCATACATATTTGTTTATATTTGTGTGAGTATTTACATATATGTATGGATGGTGAAGAGTATGGACGACGTTTTGTTGAGATGTTTAAGGGATGACGGGTGTGCACATGACCCAGCAGAAAAAAAAAGAACGAAAGGAGATAGTGAAATAAAATGAGAGAAGTGAAAAAAAAAAAAAAATTTTTTTTTTTTTTTTCCAACAGATCACGCACAAAATTTATTTCCCCTATTTGACTTTGGTATAGTTGTGTAGTAGTGTGATATATAGAAGGCAATCGGCATGTCACAATGATGACTCGACGTCTAATACGATAATTCCATTTTAATTTGAATCCCCTGACGATTAAATCCAAAACTATAGTGTTTAATATATTTATGAGCAAATATCTATTTACAATATGATAGTATATAATATATGTATATATTAAATGTAATGTGTAATGGATAATTTATATAAAAAAAAATTTTTTGATGATAAAAATTTATTAAATTTTATATAAATTAAATTTACAATCATCGGGATTTATTTGGGATTATTTTTTTTTTCTTTTTGAAGAGTTTTTGAAGATGATGTGTTTTAGTTGATGAAGAAGAGAAAAAAAAATAAAGGAAAATGGGAAGAAAAGAAAAAAATATGTATATATATATAAAGTAATATTCTTTTGAGGTTTTATAGAGTTCAAAGAATTTTAGGGCACTCTCTCTCTCTCTGTATATATGTATCTATCTATGTATATGTATATATATATATATATATATTGTGGTAAAATGTTGAGGGGTCGAGAAAATGAGGCTGTCTCGTTGAGATTTGGATATACGACGACAAATTTAAGTGACATAAAGAGTGACATTAAATTCACAGTGCGATGGTTTTTCATCATCATATTTATATGATATACTTTGTATTGTAAGAATTTATAAATTGTCAAGTACAAATAAATAAATATATATATAAACATCACAATAAAATATTGAAAATATTCAAATCACTCGAGACATTCTTTAATTTTTTTTTTTCCAATTTTAATATTACGATTAACTATCGATAGATAAAAAAAAAATATTGCATTCATCAGTATTATAATCCTTGACTCATTGCACTATACTTTCAATTATAATAACTAACTTCAAATAAACTTGAAAACAACATACATATATAAAAAAATATATACAAAAAAGAATTGAAGAATTATATGAATAGAAATTAATTATTATACTCTGTCACGATGAATAATTCGAATGAATGATAATTTTTTTACCTCTGTGTGTATGTGTATGTATGTGTGTGTGTGTTATGTATCTTTATAATTTGCTATGAATATCGATGAATATTGATCGTTGGAAATAATACCGTACGAGGGTCATTAAAATTAACGAGCGATACGCATTCGACACTCATCGCTTTCATTTTCTCTGTTCTTTATGTTTTTTTTTTTTTTTTTTCCCTCATCTTTTACTCCCTAACGCCTCTCTTATTTCCCACCACTGCGACTACACCGTATAAAAACCCTTAGAAGTTCTCTATATCACTTCGACTTCAACTTCCCATTCTTTCTCTTTTTCTTTTTTTCTTTTTTTATTCTCGCACCCCCTCACACTTCTCTTCACACTTCTTCATCTATCCAATGACCGGATAATCCCTTAACGATGGTTAAATACAAAAATATTTACTTTACCGGACAAGGTTGGAATGGCTAATTTTAACCCTCACAATATTTTTTTTCTTTCATTTTTATCTCTATTATCCCTGTCTATATGTTTACATAGGTTTATAGTATTTAAGCCACTTGAAAATATATTTCTGAATAATTCTTGCTTAGTCCTTCAATTATATTTCTATTCATTTTTCATTTTTTTTTTCCCTTTCATCTTCATCTCTCTATATATTTTTTTCTTTTTTATCTATATCTATATATTATTATTATTATTAATATATATTACCATTGTGTTAAATAAATTTATGAAAATATCATGGTGATTATAAAAGAATTTATAATCGGTTGTAATTTAAATCTTAAAAACGTGAAATGCAGCCAGTAAAGAAAATAAATTACCATAAAATAGTCGTAATGTAAAATGGTAATATTACCATATAATTTCCAAAGGAATTACGATGTCAAGAGGGATAAAAGAGCACTTGTGTATATGTATGTGTGTCTATATATTTACACATATATATTATACATAAGGAAGAGAAAAAGGAGCTTAGTAAAACATACATAAACGAAGAAAACGAATAAGAGATAATCTCATTTTCTATCTTACTTGTGTCGCTTAGATTCGCGGGTCATTTGAGCTGTTTCCACGTCATTACCCTTTCTCAGCTGTAGGTTTTATATATACCGGAAGAGAGAAAGAGAGAATAAGAGTTTGGAGAACACAAGCAATAGAAGAGAATGGGAAAATCGGCGACTTCTAGATTCTCGTTACGTGCTTTCTTGAAAGATTACACTACCCCTCTTGTGTACATGTATGTATGTATACATCCACAGTGTTCCACCGTTATTATTCGCAGGGTGGTTGGAGGTGGATCGGTAAGCGACCAATCCCGTCACTGGTACATTTATATTATGGATATACAACTGTACTTGGACTTTAAATTGTCGTTTTATTTCCAAAAGTTATGGCAATGGAAGAAGAAAATAAATAAAAATGCGATCGTGATGTTTGAACAAAAAAAAATTAATATAAGTACATTATATATATCCAAATAATAGATATAAATATGGAATAAATAATATAGATTGGTTCTATTGTTTGTGTATAAACATTTAAACATGTTGGAATGTTTAAAAAAAATTTTTTTTCCTCGCGAAAAATTATTTGAAATTTTTTTTTTTTTTTTTTTTTTCATGAGAGATAGGAAAATATTTTCTTGAGTTTGAAATTTATAAAGGGTGGTTATATATGTATGTATGTAAAGATATGTATTTTTATGTGATACGAATGGATGTAATATGATCTTTTATTAAGATGTATGTGAATGTGTCTTCGAATTTAGTTGGAGTTTATTTTTTGAAAAGGAAGTATTCCGATATCCGCAGTATTATAACCGCATTCTGGGTATATGTATATTGTATATGTATATACATATATGTATGTATATAATATGTACAGACACTGGCGCGGCCATTTTGTCCGGAGGCAAAACGCCTCGAGCAAGCGGCGTCGCGACACTACTACGTCTAGATATGTATTATATATTTATACATCTATCCAATCATTTGTTTATATATTTATTTCGGAAAAACATATCGTTACAATTCGATGTATTATTACATATATAATTATAAAAGTATAAAAAAAAAAAAAAAGAAAGACACAAAAAATGTAAATAATTATACAAAAGTGAATTAAATAATTATCAAAGATTGAATTGAATTATTAAATATTTATTTTTTAAATTAAAATAAAATTGTTTATGGGTAAAATCACGAAATTTAGCTGAATACAACAAAATATTAAAGAGATATTATTATATAATTAAATATTAAATTGATTAATAAATAAAAAAATTCAGTTGATTTAAAAAATATTTATATCAAAGAAATTTTATTTACTTTAATAATTTTTTTTCTTTTTTGGAGTGTGGATAAAAATTTATTTTATTTTCACCGTCGGCATAAGTGTAATTATTTCAACGTAACGCGTTTATTAAATTTTTTATTAAATATTTTTTTTATAAATTAAATTTATTTAAGCAAAGAATATTTTTTTATTCATTTACAGAGATAAAATAATTAATGTATACCTGAAGGTATAACACTATATTTTTTTTAACGAGCGTTCAATGCGGCGCCACACGTGCGCTTTAGTCACCCTATACATATTTAGATATTTATATACATATACATATGTAGATGTGAGTGTATTGACAATGGACGAATGTCAATCTGTCTGTGAGTTGTTGAGGAAGGATCAGGAAGGAAATTCTCCCTTTCTCTAATTTCTCTATAATCTATACACGTTGGCCTGCAGCATTATTGTATTTCGATGGATTCTGCAGGCATATAGGTACAGTATAGATGTAGGTATGCATATCTATTATACATATACTGCACCTATACGTATATAGGTATTTATTTATAAAGTGAAGACGAATAGTTTATAGAGAATTAAACTTGAAGAAGAAGAAGAAGATGGAGAAGAAGTATATTCTCGTGTGTGATGACTTGCCACTTATTGGATCTTTGTGTTTGACGTTTAACTATATTTACTCCAAGTCAGTGAAGAAGAAGGAAAAAAATTTTTTTTTTAATAGATTTATTGTTGGTTAATAAATATCTGCGCGTTTTGTCTTGTCAGAGATGTCAAAAAATTCTTTAGGAATATTAGATGAGAATTGAAAAGATGTTTTATTATTTTTATAAAGATATTTGTGGATTGAGATAATTATGGTTTTCGATTATTAGTTTGAATAATATTCATTGAAAAAAAATATTAATGAGTATACTAAATAAATAATAATTGTCCAGAAAAAATTGTAATTATTAAAAATTAATATTTTACTCGGTATAAAAAATTTACTGGGTTTAATTAATTTTTTTTTTTCAGTATAAAATTGTAATATATATATATTGCAAAGTGATAATTAATTATAAATAATAATAATAGTCGACTAGAATAAATAGTAATTATTATAAATAAATATTTTACTCGATATAAAAAATTTACTGGGTTTAATTAATTTTTTTTTTCAGTGTAAAATTGTAATATATATATTGCAAAGTGAAAATTAATTATAAATAAGAATAATAGTTGACAAGAATAAATAGAAATTATTATAAATGAATATTTTACTTGATATAAAAAATTTACAGGCTTCAATTAATTTTTTTTTTCAGTATAAAATTGTAATATATATATTGCAAAGTGATAATTAATTATAAATAAGAATAATAGTTGACAAGAATAAATAGTAATTATTATAAATAAATATTTTACTTGATATAAAAAATTTACAGGCTTCAATTAATTTTTTTTTTCAGTATAAAATTGTAATATATATATTGCAAAGTGATAATTAATTATAAACAAGAATAATAGTCTTCTCGATAATATTAAAATAAATATATCAAGCTCCAAATTTGTTTATCAATATATTTCAGTCAACAAAAAAAAAAAAAAATCCCCAAAAAATAAAAATCTTCCTTTATACATCACGACATTTCACACTAATCAAATAATAATCCAATAGCGAATCATGGGATATAATTTGTTGGTGGGCCATCAGAACAGAATGAGAACTCTACAAAGAGATAAAGAGAAATAAAATGAATGGAGAAAGGGTCTCTGGCATTCGCCTGGTTGTCTCGGTCGTATCGATCCTTAGCAGTATAAATGCGCGTGGCTGGGCACACAGTATAATTTTCATTGTAGTCCAACTCGCTATTATCGAAGTAGTAGTGGACACAATGAACAGCCAGACGTCATATCGTCTTCATTTACCATCTCACTATTATTTTATTTATCGTAACATAATTAAATTCTACTCTCAATAAAATTTATTTGCGGAAAAAATATATTGACCTGGCCAAGTCATCAATTATTATATTCACAAGTATCACAAATAAACTATATTTATACATATTTATTACATACATACGTATACATATATTCATACATATTTGTGTTTCTATAATTCGTGTAGGCGTGTGAGAACGCGAATGAAGTTGAAACATTTCTTTGTATGACAATCTGCGACAGACATTTCGATTAAGTCCACGGCGGGGGATTTGTCCAATGTTGATCCCTCTATTTCTTTCTTTTCATTGCTATATACATGTGTAATATATGTCTGTGAATGTATATTTGCATTGAAAGAATTTATTTTTCATGATTAAATTAAAATTCAAAGAATTAACAAGTATATAAACGCCAATCTATGCAATTTAAATTGAATTAATTTTGTCTATAATTAATTTGTATATTCACATTCAATAAAATAAATGTGGATGTATTATTGCTGATGTTGGTACACGTGACTGGTTGACACGAGGGCAATTGAATATAATCGACAATTTCACGGGGGATGATTAATTATTTCATCACACAAACAAACAATTGAATAGCTAAATAAATATAATTCAATTAATCATATTCATTTCTACAATAAAATAATCTACATCAATAATATATAATTAACAATTTAATAATATAATTCAATATATCATAAATTCCACACGAAAATAATATTAATAAATAATCCCATGAATTAAAAAAATATCTCGCAAAAATAAAAATATATATTTTAATATCATAAAAATTATGAAATTATAATTTCAATTATAAATTCATTATATTATTTATATCCAACGACATTTCACGAATTTATTCTTGTCCCGCCTTCTTTTACATTTAATATCAACACGAGAAATAACGCCCAACCCCCCTGCACACTCATAAACACCCACATATGCATTAAAAAATAAATATTCATATATGTTTTAATAATAAGTAGAGGTGTTTATATTCTCTTATTGCTTGCTTTATTTTTTTTTTCCTTCTTCATACAGTGTAGGGAGTCAGAGATCAGGCAGGAATGGAGCAGGAGTGGTTAGCAAGAAGAAAAGATGTGTATAAGAATAACGATGGAAAAAAAAAGGGTGGGATATGGATAAAAGTGTGAAATGTGGTTGGTAGGTAAAGAAAAAAATAGAAAAAAAATAAACAGACACAAAAATACAACACGCAAGCATAAAATTGCAATCTACACTATACATAAAATACATAATTTATACCTACACATACATATATTTTTAAAATATACATATTAACATAAATAAATACATAAATATTAAATATATAAAAAAAAAAATAATAAAAAAGTAGTAACAGACGAAGTAATAAGACAAGAGTGATGGTGGTTTTTTTTTTTTTTTTGTTTTATATAAAAATATATACCCGTTAACGATTATGCAGCGTTACTACCCCCTTCTATTTCTCGTTCTTTCTCTCTTTCTTCCTCTGAGTGAACGATCCTTTATATATATATATATATATATTTATATGTATATTTATTTCCATTTGCTTTTACGTTTCTCTCCCACTCTGCGGATTGCTACGGACTTTGAAACAAAAGACAAAGCGAAAGGCGTGCGCCATGATTGGCCCCGTGGTGCTTGCGTCGCGGTCCTGATTGGCTCGCAGAACCGCACCCACCCTGCAATGGCCGCTTTGTCAGTGTGTACGTGCCAAGTATATTCAACGTGTCGCGCGCGCGCGAGTGTGATTCTCTCCCTCTATTCCCTGACACGCGTTCTAACCAAGTACATCAACTGTACATACCCTCTCTTTATATAAATGTTATATATATTCATATTTATCCACCTCTTTGCTTTCTCCATTTCTCCCCTCTTATCCTCCCTCATTTTATCGTCATCACTGGATTATATACCGCTACAACCATTATCCATTTACCTTTTTATATATATGAAATGGAAAAAATATTTTTTCTTTTTTTTTTTTGAGCAACTGAAGTTATAATTTTAATACATTGTCTTGTGTTACTTGATTTTAGTTAAAATTTGTTATTTATAGTGGTGGGATTGTATTGTATTTTTTTTTTATTTTTTTTTGTATGTGAGAATGATAAATTAATTTATTAAATTGAATTTATTATGTAGGAATAAATATTTATTTCAAATTATTGAAGTTATTTTGATGCTTTGCTGAATTTTTTATTCTAGTGAACTTTATTGTAAAATTAATTTTAAAAATTTAATGATAATATTGTCAAGTGCAGTGTTCTGATAATTATTCTTATATTGACAAACAAGAAATATAATTTTTTATATATTTATTAATAAATGATATTTTTATTTATTTCAAATTATTAAAATTATTTTAATGTTTTGCAGAATTTTTTATTCTAGTGAACTTTATTGTAAAATTAATTTTAAAAATTTAATGATAATATTGTCAAGTGTGTTCTGATAATTATTCTTATATTGACAAACAAGAAATATAATTTTTTATATATTTATTAATAAATGATATTTTTATTTATTTCAAATTATTAAAATTATTTTAATGTTTTGCAGAATTTTTTATTCTAGTGAACTTTATTGTAAAATTAATTTTAAAAATTTAATGATAATATTGTCAAGTGTGTTCTGATAATTATTTTCATATTAACAAACAAGAAATATAATTTTTTATATATATTCATTGATAAATGATATTTTTATTTATTTCAAATTAATAAAATTATTTAAATGTTTTGCAGAATTTTTTATTCCAGTGAATTTTATTATAAAATTATTTTTAAAAATCGATTAATAAAATTGTCAAGTGTATTCTGATAATTAATTTCATATTAACAAACAAGAAATATAATTTTTTATATATTCATTGATAAATAATACTAAATATTGTGTATAAAATTTTTATTTTTAACAAGATAGAAAAATATTGCTGATTTTTTTTTTTTCTACCCCTCTTAATTCATGCAACTGTGATATAACGACGATTATTCTACGAGTGTTCTTTTCGGTCCAATCACAGCGCAGTACAGAGCTCTTTAATATGCATATACATACATATTCCTATTATATACATACATACATACATATCCACACGAAGTATATACATGAATGTGTCGACGAGGGATATAAAGGGAACTTCGTTCCGGTATTTCGTCAGGCGGAAACTGCGCGGGACCTGCGGTAACTAACCGTCAGCTCAAGAAAATTCTCTCCATATAAATATACATATATAAATACCTATGTACACTATACATATACATTTATAAATATACTAGAAGTCTATAAAGATTTTTTCGCTTTGTCTGTAAACTCTTTGATTTTTTATAGCTTTGTGATGAAGTGGATAAAATAAAATATATACATGTATATATAAAAGTACAAATGTATATACATATATATGTGTATTTAAATATAATTTATATATAAAAAAGATTGATTGAATTTAATTCGTCAATTTAAATTGTATTAAATAAAAAATAAAAATAAATTTCAATCTTTTTTTATTTTTAATTTCTTTTTTTTTATTTTTTTTTATGATAAAATTAATTTAAATACTCACTTGTATTCTGTCTTCTGGTAAATCAGTTCTAAGGCTCAACATTTCTCTTGCATAAACGTCAGGATAATGTGCTTCCTTGAATGCAGCCTCCAGCTCCTCCAGCTGCTGTGACGTGAAGATCGTCCTGGAGCAACAACCACGTGAACCTAGTTATATGCCATTACAAATATTCTTTCTTAAAGATAGATTAATACTTTTAAAATAATTCGAACGTGTTGGATCATCAGCGTGAGAATAATTTCAAAAAAATATTCAAAATAGAATTAATTATTTTTTTAGCAGTTTGTGTAGAGGAATTTCGGTTGGATAATTTATTTTCGAGTATTATTATTTCATTTGGTATTTATTTGTGTATTGGGATATGTGGGGTGGATGATGTGGTGTGCTAATTTGACAAGAAAACGTCCAATTAATTTGGATAAGATAATAATTTAAATGATTACTGGTTACAAAAGTTCAGGCCAACTGACGTTTGTATTGTGCGCAGGTTTTCGGTCATGCCCGCAACGCCAGTGAATTTGTTTCGAGGGCGTGAAAAAAAAAGGAACGACAGGAGAAGGTACAAAAAAAATAATAAATAAATAAAAGGAGGAAAAAGAAAAAAATTAAAAGTCATTTCCTTGCTTTCTAAACGTTTCGACTGTGCGCGCGCTGCTCAGGTGGCTCTTGTTAGTCTTTCGAGCACGTCTAGATTTTTGGCGCCTCATTTAACGCTTATACAACTATATATAATTATATCATTCGCTGGCAGAAAATTATTATTTCATTTTTTCGTTTCGAAATTAAATGAAAGGGAAAAAGAAACGATTAAAAGCTGAACGTATATTTTTGTTTTTTTTTATTAATTATATTTTTTTTTCTCTATGTTATTCAGTTATTCGTTGATGCATTTCATTGATGAAGAAGTCTACACTCGCTTGGTAAATGACAAGATAATTTGTCACTTCATTAATCAAATTTATGCGATGACAGTGGAAGAAAAAAAAATTGAAAATATTTATACGAACAAAAATTTTTTATTTATAAAGTTGGAATAATATTGGCGGGGGTGTATAATTTTCCATTGTAATTTTAATCATAATTTGAAGTTACTAACGTACACGCCCATTAACCGCAACTGTCAATCATGCGTTTAAAACCAAAAAAAATTTGAGGCTCAAATAAAAAAAAAATTAGTAATATTTTTTCGTTTTTTTTTTGTTGTATTTATTTTTATTGTGGCCGCCCGCTAATTTTACGAACTTGACTAATTTCCAATTAACAAGAAAATACACTGCAGGAAAACGGAAATAAATATAAAAATTAATTTAATATTTGTAAATAAATAAAATTAATATTAATATTAATTTTTAATTAACCTTATAGAAACTCACCTATGACGACGTTTTTTCTTTTTCTTTTTACTGAATCCTGATAGTCCGTCGACAGTAAAGTCCTTGCCGGATTCAATATTATGTCCAATTACTCCTGAAAAAATAAAATACAAAAGAAAAATAAATAAATTAATTCAAATTGTGATAATTAATAATTTCAATCAATTTAAAAATTTTTCCAAAGAATAAAAAAAATTATATCGAATTCTCTCTCTTTCGAGAATGGATAAAAGAACGAGGGAGTTTATAATAATTCCTCTCTTGCTCCTCGCTATATACATACACAGGTCATCCGATTGGAAGCTCATTATTTTCCTCGTTTATATATCCGTTATAATTGATAATTATACGCTTGGTTGTACAAATCTACATTCATTTCGATATCAAATTACCTATTATGGCAGCTTGACCGCTCAATAATGCTTTGCTTTATTTCTAACAGACGCTTCTATATAATAGAATATAATAATAATTTATTTCATGCATTAATATAATATTAATATTTGAATATAAACAAATTATTACATTGAAAGTAATAATCATATTAAATAAAAATTTAATTATCATCATTTTAATATTTAAATCATAATTAATATTTGAAAATAATTATTTGTATACTTATGTATCAAAATGATTATAATTTAAATATCATATATTATTACATAATTAAATTTAATTTATGTAGAATAAAAATAAAATTATTTAGAAATATAAGGCTGAGAAAAATGAATATTTATTATTGAAATATTTAATTAATAGTTGAATTAATTTATTAATTATATTGATGTAATAATTTATTATATATTATTAATATATATATTATAATAATATTTTAATGAGGAATATTTTTTTTTATTAAATTGTAACGAAGAAATAAGTGATAAAATATTTTTGTCAGCGAATTTTAAATACACGACGCGATGAAAATTGTTGAAGAAAAACATTTGGTGATTTATTTATTTAACATGAGAGTGACGATATTAGTGTAGACAACAGCCATATGGGTAATGCAAGTTTTCACACACATTCACACAAACTAAAAAAAAAAAAAAAAAAAAAAAAAAAAAAAAAAAATATTATTTTTATACATATGTATATATATAATATACATATATTTTTTTTTAAACTGGCGCCAGTAGAGATGTTATTCTCTCATCTATAACAACCGTCATTTCCTTTCTCCAATTTCCTCTTCTCACTTACTTAAATTTTTATTTTTATAAAAAAAAATTCTTTTCTCCCTTCGCAATTATTCTTCACTTTCGCCTAATTCACTAATCAATTATCCCCCAATACTACTTGCAATCCATAAAAAAATTCTGCTCCCAAAACTTCCAAAACAATCAACAAATCAAAATTTTCATCCCCATCACAAAAAAAAAAT
>JAQQBS010001424.1:3833448-3881213 GCA_030347275.1 Microctonus aethiopoides
ATTAGAATAATTTACAAAATAATTTTTTATAATTTCTAATAATTTTTCAACTTTGAGCAGTATTTAAGGGATGAAAAAATTTTTTTTTCTCAATTCTGATAAATCTATCTTGTAGCTTGTACAATTTACTATGAAAAACATAAATATGTAATAGTGATTAATTCACCCGGGGTGGGTGTAAAAAAATTTTGAAAAAAATTGGGAATC
Source organism: Microctonus aethiopoides (assembly GCA_030347275.1). Classification (NCBI taxonomy): domain Eukaryota; kingdom Metazoa; phylum Arthropoda; class Insecta; order Hymenoptera; family Braconidae; genus Microctonus; species Microctonus aethiopoides. Next base: position 3,833,656 of record JAQQBS010001424.1, read on the forward strand.
TGGTGTTTAATTTTAGATTTAAAAGTTTTATTTTATTATTTATTCTTCTTGTCTTTTTTTTTGGCGTTAGGAATATTTTGTTGCAACAATGTACAGGGTAGTATTTAATAGACTCTTTCATCTGTGGATTGATGGCACCATGAGAAAGATACATTAGTATTTATTATAAATATGTGCGTGTATATAAACAGACATCGCACAACACGTGTAGCTTTTCAGGAAGGTGTTGACTGTTGACTGTTTGAAGAGTAACCTAATATTACTGAGGCTGAACTAAACGAGTAGTAACACATGCTTGCATATACATATAACACAATATTGCTGTTGTTACTACTGGCGCCATGATAAGTCCAAGCCAAATATAGAGATATCTCAATTTCAGGATACATTTGTAGAATAATATGTGTCGAAATTTCATTCCCCTAAATTTTCTCGAGCTCTTATTTCTCAAACTAATGAACACGCCGCACATTTCCGGGGGAATTCGTTTAATTACCTCGAAACTTCAGTTACAGACTAATATAATCAGAGTTTCAAAGAAGTCTGAACAAATAAAATAGTAATTATAAATGAGAAAAAAGTTTTTTCTTTTAAATTTTCAAATAATCTTTTTAAATTTATTTTTCCAATAGCAAGTAGAATAATTGTAAGCAAATAATAGTGACTATAGCTGACTATAGTACGAATAATAATTTATATAAATATTTTAATTATTTAAATGTAAAATAAATAAGGATTAAAAAAAATATTTTTCTATGAATTGAAAAGTGGAAATAAAATATTTCATTTATAAGTATATAAATACGTTATAGATTTATAAATATTAGCTACTGCAATATGACTGTATATCCCCTGGGGAGAATATTATAACATACGCATGAGAAAGCTAAAAAAAAAATGAGATTTTTTAATTCCACTCATGTCATAATAAAATTCAATAAAAAAAAAATAAGAATCTCATCTTCAAGATGAAAATATATTATTAAATAAAAATAAGAAAAGTAAATAAATAATGTTGTTTGTTTCAATACATTTCAGAGTGTAAGGTTAGTCATGGGGTTGGTATATAAAAACTCACAACAATCTCTTTGCACTCGCAATAAAGCAATTGCTCGTAAAAATTCAACGATCGCCACTGAAACGATGAAAAATTCTCCACAGTCTAAAACGATTGACAACGTACCCTCCCATATAAAAAAAAAAATATATAATATACACAAGCTATTGTTCCACATTTTTACAAGACAAAATTAATGGCAATAATTTTTTTTCGGTCAGTGCAAAATAAAAAGCAGCAAAAAAAAAAAAATTCTTCATAATATAAAAAAATAATTTCATCATAAATAAAAAATAAAAATAATTATTTCATATTCTCTTTTATCTACTCAAAATTATATACATCAAGATCAAGTAGTACATAACTGTATACATAACGAAGCACATAATAAAATAATACAATTTTATTTTCATCAAATAAAAAAATTATAAAAAATCCACAAAAATGAGGTGAAACTCATCACAAACGTTAAAGAAACAAGAAGCTTCTTTCAAACTAATTCTTCATTCACATATTACACATACATATATGTATATACATAAATAATATACACACATATACATACATACATACATACACACATTGAATTTTGTTGAGAAGTCGTGAAAGCCCTTTACACAGTTGGGTTTACATTTTTCAAGCGTCTCAACACATGTACATTGAGCTTGCACAACTTTCTGCGTTGAAGTGAAATGTTGTGGTGCGGGGTAAGAAGTGACAGAGAATGAAAGCACGTGAAAAGCTAGATAGAATGTATATTATATATTTCCAATGTATAATATGCACTCACAAACTTTATACACATAACACATCGACAATGTCGCAAAACTGGTGAGAGGTTTTCACGAGTGCGCTCTCACATCATGAAAAACATGACAAGTTCACTAAAAAAAAATATATACACATACCTATACAATATACATACATATAAACATACACAATCGATATATACAAATCGTATGATTTTATATACTCAAAAAAAAAAAAAAAAAAATTATATGTTAATGTCGTTTCGAAAGTTCTTGGTATAATTCTAAATATTGTACGACAATTTATCGATTTATTCAACCCCTTTAAGCAGATGTTATTCAATGAAAATATATTGCTTTATATGTACATGTATATATGTATATTCTAGACTAGTACATAGATGTCCTGAAGATATTTGTAATATAGAGATACACCTACGTGTAACTCTAAACTTTTTTTCTTTTTTTTTATTTTGTTATAATAACACGAAAGGAAAAAAATTGATATACATAATGTCACGCCCATCAATGTCAAAATATTTCCCCAAAGGGGTGGAACCCAGAGAGAACCCACCCCTGAATATATGCACATATAAAAAGGGTTTAAAATTTCTCTATGTATTTATATGTACACATACATATTCAAAGTATATATTAGTGTTAACAGCTAAATAAAAATGTGTGTTTTATTGTTCATTGTCTATGTATGTATGTATGTGTGTATGGATTTGGTTGTGATATAGCGTCGAATCACTGTCGGGGCCTTTTGTCGTAAACCAGCTGAGTCAAAATGGCCACTGGTATGACGTCATAATTTTGCGTATAGTTATATATGTATGAATATGCGCGTGCGTCGTCGATAAATTCGATATGTATACATTTATATGTGTGTTCTGAGATGTGATAGAGGGGTAAGAGAATGTGTATTTGTAAGGGTTGAATGGAGTATAGAGTAAATTTTTGACTAGTAAAATTAAAAATTATAACAGAAAATTTTTTTCTTTATTTGATAAATTAATTTATTTTAGTTCTTGATGTAATTTTTTTTTATGTTAAATTGTTTATGGTGAATTTATTTCGAGTGGGTGGGAGATACTTTGTTAAGGGTAAGTGCGTTGAAAATTTATTTTAAATGTTGAGTATATTATTAATTAAAAGAGATTTACTTGGAATATGGTTTTACAGGTGTGAATTAAAATTTTTAATTAATATCTTTGTTTCTAGAATTTTCTGCTTTTGGATTATTATTCGCTGTGTTGGCTCGCTGTGGAATATTTTATGTGTATGTTTTTTGTGTTGTTTGTGCGAAGGCATTGGTAGATGTGTAGAAATGTGTATGTGGATATGGTTTGAAAGAATTCGAAGTGCCAAAAGGACGATAGAAAAAAAGAGAAAAAGAAAAAAATATTGTAGAGAAAAATAAACCTTAAAATTCAGTCATTGAATGTAATATGTAGGTATATTTATTTATGTTAAGTGCAGTCTGTATATGTACATATAATGTGTGCATGTAAATGAATATAATAAAAAGAATGGGAAAGAGTGCAAACCTGTAATCGCTTTTAGAGTCATTTTAAAGTTACACTCTTTGAGGTAATGATACTTACTCAATTATTTTTTATTCATTTTTTCTTAACCTATTTTTCTATTCCTCGCGCTTGTTGCTTTTCCTCACTACTCGGGTTTATTAACGTTAAAAGAATCTTCTCTTCTTTATATAAACTTCAGTTGAAGTTGACACACACAAACATGTAAAATAGCCTGGAGATAAAAAAAAAAATATTCTGAGAACTAATTTTTTTTTTTTCCTCTTGTTGAAAAATTATTTAATTAAATTCTGTGTAAATGGAAATTAAATTTACAGAATCTTTTTTATATTTTCATACTTTTTATAATATTATAAAATTTATGAATGCTTGGGTTATTTGTAAATTTTCCTCACTTTCAGAGTTTTGAAATTTTTAAATCTTTTAAATTTATTTTCCACTTTTTTTTATATTTTTCAAGATTATTTTTTCTTCATTCCCAATTTACCGGATCCTCAAATTCTCATTCTCACATTCGACACAATTTTTTTCTCACATACATATACATTATATAAACACTGCAAAGATTGTAATAAATATATATTCATACGTATACTTATTTTTCTTGAAGAAATTGCGGACTATGAATCGCATTTCATGCACAAGAGAAATCTCTCTTTTATTTATTTTTATAAATTCACCTCATCGTTTTGCAAATAATATTCTCTCTATAAAAAAAAAACTTCGAACGAATATACATTCAACAACATAAATATATCTTATTCTCTACTTTACTATTAAAAAAAAAAAAAAACTATAATAACTAATATAGAAATAAAAAAAAAATTTATAAAAATAAAAATGATGAAAACAAATGAATTTTATTTGATGGACGATGAGAATAATTTTTTACTGAGTAATATTAAATAGAAGGTGATTTCATTGAGTAAAGCAGATGAATTGAATCTTCATGGCTTGAGGGAAGTGGCCTCAAATTACACGAAGAAATATATAGTCTCCGGTTACTCGATTAGCGTTTGAATAAAAATTTTGGGCGTATCTTTAACCTCCTCACTCACTTATTTTTCATTCTCCAATTTTTCCTTCACCTTCTTCATCCATACACCCAATACATCCACATATTATTATAAAAACGGCTTTTATCGAAATGTTTTGACAGGAAATTCGAGATATATACATATAAATATATTTAATTCATCTATCAATTGAAAAAAAAAAATCACAATACACGTTAATTTAATTATCTATCATTTCATTGAATTATAATATTTTTTTTTGTCATTAATAAATATTTTTCTGACAGTTTAAAATTAATCGTGCGATCAATCATAATAAATAAATGAATAAATACATTAAATCCGTCTTCAAGTCTTACAAATCACATTGTTTTTGTGTCTTATATAGATATACTGAATATAAAAGCGTGTGTGGATGTACAATAGTGTCAGTTAATGGTGTGGAAAAATCAGAATCATCCGCAGCAGCGTGTGTATGAATATATAATGACTTTTCCCTACATTATATGACGTCAGCGTAAATAAATGACAATGAATCTGTGTTCTTTTAGCAAACATGCCATCTGTGTCTCTACATATACCTACACACGCGAAGGTGTATAATATATGTACACCAGATATATCTATCTGATGGCGGAAAGGAAAAAAAATTAATAGAAGCATAAAGAGAAAAAAAAATATTCGTCTAATGATTTTCATTTGAATAATAGAAAAAAAAAAATAATTAAAAATAATTGCATTCAAATTAAAATAAACATAATTTACTCACCAGAACTCGTGTTGGAGAATGTGTTTTTAGACTGGGAGAAACCTAAAAAAAAATTCAAAACACAATTAATTTAATCAAATAAAATATTAAAATAAAAAAAAATAAAATTTGGAGTATTTAAAAATTATTTATAACTTGTTATAAAATAATAATATTATTTACGATATTTAGATTGTTATCTTGTGTTTTATAATATTCAATAGAATATATTTGTATCGACAATGCTCTGAAATAAATATTAAAAAAAAAAAAATATATGTAAAAGTGTAGGAATAAAAAATAAAAAATATTTGAATTTAAATCTATAGATGATATGAACGATTGAATTTCGTCTCGTATCCGCCTCTATATTACTAATGACCATGAAATTAGGGAGGGAAAAAGATCCGGCCCAGGACGAGAGAACGTCGAAGAGAGTATAAGGAAATTATATACAAGAGCTGCCTTTGAAAATGTTTCTTATAAAGGTATATATATTTTCTTATAGCAATATCAGAGGGGCTCACGTTTCTCGTTTCGCAAAAGTAAGATATACATATACATATATACATAACATTACATATACATCTGTATAGAAAGAGGGTAAAGTATAAGATTGAACGGGAATAAAGCAGTGCAATGGACGCGGTTATATTAAGACGTTTCGGCACGGCCATTTTCTAATAAAGCCGTCGACGTTCCTCGAGAGCAAGGGCGGAAAAACCGGAATGATGGTGCACACTACTGCTGTAGGGAGGGTTATATACATCACTAACGTGAGAGTATGAAGAAGAAGATGTGGAAGAGGAAGAAGGAAGAAATTAAGGGAGAGTTGGGTGGTTGAAAAAGATTCCCTCAACTTTCTATCGAAACTTCAACTTGAAAGTCGATTTTACAACCCCACATGAACAAAATAATTTATATATATTTTTTTTTACCGATTTTACAATCTTTATATACATCATTCTTCCTTCTAAATTATTCACATATTTATTTTCTTCTTATATACCTTGACATAAAATATTTAAAATAATATTTTTAACGACATGATATTATGTTTTACTTTTTAAATTTGATACACACGATTATAAATATTTTTTGTTATTTGGTAATTTAACCTAGAAAAATATGAATATGTTGTAATTATATATACAGTGTATTTATTTATTACACGACAGAAACACACACTAACAAGCTCTTTTACAATTTATATACATATTTATTTGTGTGTAGAAAAATAATGACGCACTCTTTTTTTTTTTATTTTTTCCCTGTTTGCTTTGCATCACTTTCCTCCCCCGTAAAATCCACATTCCACCAGTACTTTTTTATTTTTTTCTCTACTTCCACATCAGCGTCGACTTCTAACAAATGTCGAAATACGTATGTGTGCTGCGAAAAAAATAAAAGGGGTCCTCGATGATCATTTCGAGGCTGGTGCGGCGGTGGATTAACGCGCCTCGCTGAGATTATTGTTCCGAAAAAAAAAAATAAAAAAAAAAAATTCACACACTCGCTATACATAAATATAAATGTCTGTATACATATTTATATACACATATGCATACGCATATATATTTCAATCGATTTCCATCTCCAAATGCACATAATGAATGTTAGACAGCGACAAAAATTTTTGCCAGATGCGAAAAAATGAAGAAAAAAAAATAATAGACAGTTGTTCATATTATTTTCTTTTTTTTTCTTCTTCAACATGTATACATATATATATACTCTATATATTCAATATATATATATACATATATACTCTTTAATACGCGCGTGTCGTTGATTCCTCTTTATGGATAAAAAAAAAAATTTTTTTCCCCTTCAGCCGCCTGCAAAAACCAGACGGTTGAAACTTAAACCTCAATCATTCGCTTCTCTATATACAACTAAAAGTGGTTTCACATTTTTTGAAAAATCATATACCTACACAATACCATGTGAAAATGACAGAGCAAGAGCAAGATAGATAGATGGATAGATATAAATAGCGATCGAGCGAGAAAGCCAGTGAAAAAAAGAAAAAACTCAGGGGGGTTTGAAAATAAAAAAAAAATGAGTGAGATAAATATATTATTGAAAGTGCAAACGAGTGAGTGAGTGAGTGAGTGAGTGATTGAGGATATATATATACAGCAGAGTCTATTGAGAAAATCCACTTCCCAAGTCTCGTGTTACCCGTGAGTATTTTGACAAGATCTTATTGTCGCGCGACAAGCGAGCTCTATTGACCCTATTATCCTTCTATTAGTATTATACTTGAGTTGGATTTTGCGGTTTACTACACGCTCGAAGCCCTCCCCGTCACATATCCGCTTTTGCTTCAATACAAATTCAGATATATATATACATTCCCATATACATTCTATTCCGCCTTTTTTCATCGCTTCGTGGTATTTTTCATGGAATTTATAAATCTTTATAATTATATTTTAAAACATCATCGCGACAGCTTTTCACTTTCAATAACCGTCAAATAAGTAGTATAATGTCATTATATACGCATCATTCCTCGACTTTACCTTTAGAAAAAAAAAAAAAAAATACAAGAAAATTATTCCTTTATTAACTAACTAACATTCACAAAAACATTTTTTATTGTCTTTCTCAATTCACGCGCGAATATAAAATCCCAAGTGTCGTGTAGTACTATTATCTTACTGGCATGTTTATTTCCCTTACACATCATTTTCTATTCCTTTTCTCACGTAGAGCTTTTTATATACATGTAAACATACAAGCATGTACAATGTACATATATGAAAATATTTTTTTTTTTTTTTTTGCGAAAAAAATTGCCACAGGCGTGTATATAAAACATCGAATGAGCTGCTACTTAGTGCTGCCGGGACACCGTGAATGACTGAGTGAAAAGTGTACAAGTGTGAAAATACATTCAACGAGACGTAATCAAAGCGAGCGTATATTGCGCCAGTAGTAAATACATATATATATTCTGATGAATATATGTATAAGCTGTATAATATATATATACTTTTCATGTACAAAATCTATGGATGTATATAGTTATAAGAGTAATGGTGCAGTAACGCGAGATGGCGCTGGTGTAAAAGTGGAGGAGTGAGTGAAATGAGAGAGGAAAAAAAATGAAAATAAAAAATAAAATATACAGCAAACGGTGGTATGTATGTATGTATGTATGTATAACTGCGCGTGTGCAGTATAATACTACGACACGACAACTAAATAACGAGTGTCTATGTATATTGACGGCGTGAATTCATGTATGTTCATGAAGTATTCTTCAAACTTGGGGGTACAATCGAGGTGTTGGACTGAAAATCCATAGCAATTTTAGTGACTTATATACGCCTGTCGCTTTGAATTTATACTTTTATATGCATGTGAAATATATACAAAGGCATATCATGATGAAAAGAAATAGTTTTGCTGTGGAAAATAATACGCAAAGTATATTTTTATTTGTATGATCTTACGGATCTATTTTTATTGAATAAATAATTCATGGAAATAAGCTTATGAGATTGTAAATTTATTTAATGGAATAATTTAAAATTGAAATAAAAATATCTGGTGAGAAATAAAATATTATCAATTGTTAATTTAATTTATATTTTAATAAATCGTCTACTGAATATTTTTTTAATTAATTTTAAATGATATGTCATGAAAATTAATGTTTAATTGTCGATTTTGAATACAGTTTATTTTAATTTATTTATTCAGAACAAATTTAATTAGATAAATTTATTTTATTGTAGCTTTAAATTTTTGTTGTTAGTCTCATTTTATAATTGAATAATTAATTAATCAAGTAAATATGTGAGATTATAAATTTGTTTAATGCAATAATTGAAATTAAAAATAAATTTAGAGTGAGAAAAAAAAATATTATCAATCGTTAATTAAATAATTTTTTATTTCATTTTGAATAATACGTCATGAAAATTGAAATTTTATTGTCGATTTTGAATACAGTTTATTTTAATTTATTTATTTAGAACAAATTTAATCAGATAAATTAATTTAATAATTGTAGCTTTAAATTTTTGTTCTTATAGTCTCATTTTATGCATCTATTTCAATCGAATAAATAATTCATATAAATATATGATATTATAAATTAATTAACTGTAATAATTGATATTAAAAATAAATATCCAGTAAGAAAAAAAAAATATTAAAAATCGTCAATTAAATTTGTATTTAAAAAAATCGTCAACTAAATAATTTTTCATTCAATTTTAAATAATACGTCATGAAAATTAACATTTAATTGTCAATTTTGAATACAATTTGTTCCAATATAAATTCATCACAAATTAAATCAAATAAATAAATTTAATTATAGCTCCAAATTTTTCTTCTCAGTATCATGTAATAAATCAATCTATTTGAAAAATATAATTCTCAACTGCATAATTTATTAAACAAAAAAAAAATCAAACTGTCAAAACCATTATCAACAACTACACCAAACAAACTAAACAAATTAAAAAATAATTAATAAAAACTCATTACAAAATTTAAAATATTATAAACGCAAAAAAAAAAAAAAAATTAAATATACAAAATGTTTTGTGAACTTTCAAGGGTTGATGTATTGTCATGTTTATACACACAATATTTCTCACTATATCCATGTACAAGTTTCACATGCATGTAGACACGGTCTCGCGGGCATGATAATGGACATAGTTTGCTGGTAATGTCCGAGACTAATTCCCGTGTTATTTCATTAACGTCCCGCAGGTCCCAAGGGGTTGAGGTACCCACATCGCTTGCCGCACACCAGACAACCACTCGCTTCCCTTATTTCCACTCTCGTCCTCTCCTCGTTTCTCACCCTGCTTTCATCCACCCACAGTCCCTCTGGGGCTACGCATTAGAAGCATGTCAAAGGGGTGGTGAAAATTTACGAGGTGATGATCTTGGACGAAAGGCCGATTGATAGTATATTATAAATGCAACTGATGAAAGTAATGTCATCGTGTGTGTATGTCGAATAATTTTCAACCCTCTTTACACACATTAATTTATATATGTATATATTATATTAATGTAACCCTTGTTCCAACACATTTCTTGTTTACATAGTGAGTGGATCGATATTTATTCTCATATACGATAATTTAATACTTTATATCTCCTTGACGTGATTATGAATATTCAATTGAAAATTGGCTCCAAGTGTTGCTGATGTTTTTTATTTTATTTTATTTTTATTAATTTGTTGTATATTTAAATTATCAAGGGGATATACATATACATGTACATAATATACATATACATATACATATTAATATATAAATAAAATGGAAGAATAATTGAAATAATTAAATTAATTAAATTGAAATATAAATTTAGTCTTTCAATTAATATTTATTTTTAATAAATATGTTTATTTGTTTATTTAGTGCTCGCAAAATTTTTTTCAACTTGTCTGTGTGTATTTGTCAGTGTAATTGTGTGTGAATTGAGTGTGTGAGTCGTCGCACACATAGCATTGATTTGTCGAAGCGGATTATGCGATTAGACATTGGCAGAGAGATGGAAACGAAAAAAAAAAAAAAAAATATATATATTTATATCGGAGGGAGAACGAGGGTTATATGATTGACATCGTGGCGTTGACAACGATGAGAGTGTAATAAGGGAAAATCATTTCTGACCGAGGAAAATTGGTGGCGATCAGACGCGTGGGTGCGCTTGGGGGAAGAAAAAAAAAAAAAGAGGGAGCTATCACAACGGCGATGATCATCTCGATTGCTCGTAAACGACTTGATATTGGGCGGGTTTATCGTGTGACTATGAAAAGGGTGATTATTATTATGTGATAAATAATTCTGTATATGGGTTTTATATATTTGTAAGCAGATATTTATGTGGTTAGTAATTATGGGAATATTTTATTTATTTTTTTCATTATTTATACATGAAGAAAATTCATTTAATTTTTTTTTTCTTTGCTACTGTAATTTTGAAAGTTGACAATGGAAGTGAAATATATGTTGAAGACAAGGATTCGTATATAGAATGGACGTGGTGTTATCCAATTATTCCAAGTTGTTAAGGCACGTCAAGATGCTTAAGGGACTAAATTAAGACATTCCATGCAGACAAATCTCCCAAGAATCTCAATTAACTTGCGTTGCGCGCGAGCATCCACTTTAATTAACTATTTAATTTCATTCAATTTTCAACGACAAAAAAATTACTGCTCATGCATATATATACATATGTACATATCTATATGATGAGTATGACCTTATTTTCATTTCTTCAACTATTTTCCTACTAATATATACACAAAGAATTAATTAATAAAATTATATTCTCATAATTTTAATAATAAATATATAATTTAATAATAAATAAAAATTATATATTCATCACAATATAAATTCTCATCAAACGAATTTATTTCTAAGCTTACAAATGTATTAATACCAATGTTCGTTTTATTTTTATGTTTCATATCAATTTAATTTTTTATTTTATATGAAAACAATTCATGAAAAAAAAAAAAAAAATTATTGGAAAACTCTTTATAGTCAAGATGTTCGAGACTCTCGTGGATTTAATGAGAGAACGCCAATTTGAATTGCATGGCACTTTCGTCACGCAAAACACGAGGCCCTCTCTCTTGTATATGTCCACAAAAGAGAAAGAACAGAACGATGAAAGAGTGAAATAAACGGGCAAAGATAAATAGAGAAGGAGAGAGAAAAATATATACGATCGAAGTTTGTACTTTATTCCTTTGCATGTGTGTATGTGTGTCGTGTCTCCCACGCGTATTCTACTCATTGCTGGAAACAAAGCTGACTGGGATCCATGATCCGCAGATTTTTTTCTTTTTTTCAAGATTTCCCACTCGAGTTGTCACGCCTCTTTGTGGCACAATTCGTTAAACGCAGTTGGCGGAAGTTGCTTTGAAGTACTAATCAGTATTGAGCGCGGTATATACAATACAATGTCTGCATTTATTGTATATTCATTTTCTTTCTATATTAATACTGTTGTCAAGAAGAAAATTAATGTAGTTATTAACTGTCAATAGTGTGGCATCCATAATTTATCCAAATATAAAATTATAAAAGCCAGAACTTGAACTAAATTTAAAAAATTATAAAAATATTTTCCTTTATTTTTTTTTCAAACATATATATGTATAAATATTTGTGTATATTTCACTGCAACTTTTCCATGTGCACATGGAAGAGTGCATTGTGTAGAAAAAATTAGGAAGCATACACGAGGTGACGAAAAGAAAAAAAAATATATAAAGATATGAAAAATAGAAAGAAAAAAAAAAAATTGTCAAGACTGTCAGGATGAAAATGAAAACTTGGGAATCAACGAAAAGGGTGTGAGACCTGCTATGTCACGATGGTGAGCACGTCAAGAAGGCGACGAGGCGCAGAGGGGTAGGGGGTTAGGGTAAGTGGTGCATGCAAGGGGGTAAGAGAGGTTGCTTATAGGAGAAACGATATGGTGCGCGACGATGAGAGGACACAGAGGGGACAAACAGAGTCACCCGCGCACTCTGACTACGTTCTTCGGGGCGTTGATAGGCAATCTTGTTGATTGCCAACTTCAAACGGACCGAGAGTCGTGCACAATCCAGCATACGCAGCTAAAAAATAAAGGAAGAAAATAAAATTCAGATAATGATAAACAGGAATAACGATGCTGTGATTTAATTTTTATTTTTATTTATCGATTTCCATCGCGGTGATATGTATTATCATTTTTAACAGAATAAATCAAATGATATTAATAATTATATCAATGTTATATATTTGTTTTTAATTGTAGTGTTGAAGTGTGTGAAGAAATAAATTTTAATTGATGAAATTAATATTTATTAATTCATTATAAATGTTTTGCCACACTCATGATGAAGTTTTGGTTTGCTGTTGTCTTTAATTATTCTCTGGCAAAGATTTTAAAGACAAAAACGATTAAGGTATGTGTATATGTTATACGTATACATATATACATATGTGCATATGTATATGTGATGATTGCGCGTGAGGTTAAAATGCGTGTGAGCATATATGTAAAGGCCAAGGTGGCAGAGTGACGTTTGAATGGAAGAGCAGTAGTGTATTGTGTGCCAGTGCTCGCTACCGTAACCCGACACCTGAAAATCGTTTTCAATACTCACTACTACGAAACGCATTTTTACGCTATATATGTCGCGTTTCTCTCAAACAACAAACAAAAAAAAAACAGTTGGAAAAAAAAAATTCTTCAACAACATTATATATTTTTTATTTTATTTATTAATTTTTATAGATAAAGAAAAGTGGGACAACAAAATTTAATGATAGGTATTATCTTATAAGAAGGAGAATAAAATTTATATTTATTTATATATTTCTGTGCATTTTAAATAATTAAATGAATTTAATTGAATTTTTACGTGAGATTATGATGAGTAATTAAAAGAAATAATAATAAATATTATTAATTGTTGAAAATAAGAATGATGAGTTGAGGGATAAATGAAAGATAGAAAGAATTTCAGTAAGAAATAAATTTTGTATAAAGAAGCTTGTGTTCGCATTGCAAATTGACTCGTTCCCTGAGATTAATGGAATTAAGTTCCTGTAGAAAAGAGGGTAACGGCCATTTTTCGTTTTTTTTTTTTGTCGCTTGGCTTCTTTGTGTGTTTGGGTGAGACATTGCAGCTTATGCTATAGTCTACCAACACTCAACCCATTATACCACTAATTATTCATAACGCCGACGATTATTTGGACAATATAATATATCTCACATATATACAAAGTAATTTTTTTTTTTTTTTTTCATGTACACATGTATAAATAACAGATATCTATATATTTTTCTCACCTTCGTGAAGTCTTTTTCTTTTATATTCTCATCAAAGTATGTATTAAACTATTCAATAATTAAAATCACTAAATAAAAATAAAATTCATTTAATAATACATCCAATAAAAAATTCATAATTTTTCCCAAACGTTAATTTTCCCGAGTCGAAAAATTGTCCTGATGTCGATCTGTAGCAATAAAGTTCAAGTCCGGATTTCATCCTGGTGAGCATGTAGTTAAAATAGAATTTCACGAGAATTCACTTTTTATATAATTCTCACTAATTTATATCTGCAGTAAATATATTTTTTTTCTTCTTCCCTGTTCCATTTCCATCTCAATTATTTTTGTCGCGTATTGGAATAAAAAAGAGCCGTCGATTAAACAGTCATTTATATCCATTCAAACTGTTCAATTGAACAATTTCGAATAACTATTTAACTATATTTCAGAAAAAAATCAACGCGTGAAAAAATAAAAGACTCTAAAATATTTTATCGTGAATATAAATATTTTTCATGACAATTAAACAAGACTATATTGACTTCAGAGATGTGTATATACTCTTCATCAACAATAGCCCTGTAATACCAAAGATACATATAACATCATGTCTATAATAGATTTCTTATGAAACGCAACGAGACATGGTATTGATTTTCAGTAATACGATCTTGAGTGGTTCTCTGTTGGGTGATAGTCACGAAGTGATGCCATTAAGTGCTCGTTTCACACCTACTAGACGATACGGCTATTAATTCACTTGAATATTCGAGGGCCAAAGAGGAAGCAAGAGCCACGATGGCATAGAATATAAGCTCATCCTCGCTCTATTAATCCATCGCTATTAACAATGACGATAATTTATAAAACTCTGCATCGAATATCAAGTATTTCATAGGTATATTAATTAATGCAAGTTATAAATCTATTAACAAAATAGTGATTTATAATAAACTATAACATCCAACTTCAAAACAATCTAATAATAAATATTTAAAATCTCCAATAAAAAATTAATAATTTTATAAAACAAATAAAATAAAAATATTTTAGACACAAATTTTTCTTTCATAAACTCACCGTGAGATGGCGTATGTTGATGACTTGGACTGTGCTGATTGTGATTGGCTGATACTGCAGTGCCTGGTAATATATGCTGCGCATGCGCATTTGCCGAATGGACATTTATACCTGGTGATGATGTTAATTGACCAGGTTGATGTACCTGATGATGAGGAACATGATGAGCTGGATGTGGATGTGGTGGCGGTAAAAATGCTGCGGCTACTGCTGCTTGGGCATTTAAATATGCCATACGTGAGGCAGTTAAGTTTCCAAGATTGCCCAAATTTCCAAGATTACCCAAATGATTTGTAAGACTTGGCATGTAATCCCATATTTTATGATGTGATGGTGTTGGCGCGTAAGACACGGCCGATACACCGGCGGGTGGTGATCCTTGAGGTGATCCACGATCATTTCCACTTGTGTTTCCAGTTCCATTCAAGCCTAGCAGCTCCTGGATCGCAAATGGCGATCGCTGCGGCATTTTTAAATCCTTCGGCTGAATCGTGATTGATTTTAAAGACGCATTACGTTTTATTTACGTTTAATTATTTTTTCTATCAATTTATTTTATATTTTATCCTTCAATATAATTGCTTTATATTTTTCATGGGCTTTTGGTAATGTAATTGTCAATGATAAATAAAGAATATAATTATTAAATGTGTTACTAATTTTGCTATGATAAAATTGTTTGTATTATTAGCTAATTTTATAGTGTCTTATTTCAAGTTTTAATTTCTTGATGATTGACGGATTAATTTCTTTGAGGAATGAATAATGGAATGTTTAGACGTATGTGTTTCTTCACCGTCCGACGGTTTATGTTGAACCAGTATTAATGGATTTATTTATATTTCTACATTATCCGCAGTATATTCATTTGCGAATAATTCATGATCAAAGTTTCAATTCTTCAGAGAATTGATAAAATCAATTTTGGAATATATTCCGTTTTCTCCAACTGCGTTTCTCTTTGATGTAGGCTTTCGTTGGTTTTGCCAACAGTCTGTGTGTAGTATTGAATAGCAGCAGTAGCGGGTAGAGTAGACCTTCAGGGAATAAATTTCAGCGAGCGACGGCAGCGACAATGCGAATATCACACTCGCGCAATCCAATTTATGTTATTGTCTCCATTTAATTAATGTTCCCTTCGAAGGAATAAATTAATTCAAATTAGAAAATTCTTCTTTAAATATGATTGGATATATTGCGATTAGTAATAAGCAAATTGATGATGAATAAAATTAATATAAGATAATATTTACAATATATCTTCTATTAATAATTGTAATTTAAAAAATTTTTAATTTTCTCTAATTGCAGTAGACGTTGATTTTTATAATTCCTGGATAATTATTATTAAATTATCATTGACATTATATTCAAGGGATTCAAATTAATATACATATAATTATATATATATTAATCATATAAACTCTGCAGTGAGAATAAATTTTAAATCGGGTGGGGACATGTATAATTCAGACTAGACGGCGACTCTTTTATTTCTACTCACTGAAAGATCGTCGGATCGAGTTTCGGGGTCCTCAATGTCCTGGACCATTCGTTCCTCATCAAAACCAGCACACGTTACCCTCCACTCTCTTCTTCTTCTTCTTCTTCTCCTTATTTTCTTCGTCTTCTTTTTCTCTGCTTTTCTCCTTTTATTTTCAAATATTTCTCTTCCTTCTAAGGCGACGGCACAAACCAACACTCTTACAACACTGACCCACCACCCTTGTTTGATTTTTGTTTATTTCAAACTAAAATCAAATAAAATACTTTATAAATTCCGAAATAATTAACATGAATCAAAATTTAAAAATAAAATTGCCCTTAGAACATAATTAAATTTAATTGCATTCAAAAATCCTTTGTTTCGTCTTGAAAATTATGCAAACGATGTAAATATTATTGTTGAATTCCTGCCAACAATAACACAAGTTCTATCAATAAAATTTAGCACAATATATCGACATCCTTTATTCTTCATTTACATAATTATATTTTTAAATAAACGTCACAATCCGTTAAAAACCATAAACAATATTTTAATCACTGTAGTACTACCGATGATATAATAATATAATTATTCACCAACGCGATCGAGGAATTGAAACGAAAAAAATAAATAAATATTTATACGAATCAAAAGACACAAGAGAATAATTATTTTATTTTATTAATATACGCAAATCCCGTGTGTATATAAACTTGGGGTGTGCTGTAGTTGTGTGTTCCGTTTCGTCGTCGCGGCGATCGGCAACTGAGTCTCGTTGACAGGGGTTGACTTGTCGTAGGAACGTACTGGCGAGTGAGAGAACTATTCCAAAGCTCTACCCCCAACAAGAATTTATTCTCTATACGTTAGTACGAGACTAAATACATATACGAATACACACTCACACACGCAGGCACAGGAACAGACGCGGGGCAAGAGCGAGGGAGAGATCGAGAGTTAGTGAGAATGAGAAAGCTATCGTTGAAGAAAGAGAAGTCTACTGAAAGCGTGCTCTGGTGGATGACGATGTGTTGAGTAAAAGAACACGAACAAAGGGCGGTGGGCAGGACGCGCATCCGTTCAAACTATGGGCAACTTTGCCCTCCCACAAAAGTTACGGTGGCGACGGTGGTGGCGACAGGGGTAAGGTGATGTGAGAGAGCTGTCTAGAATAGCAATGTATGAGTAGTCATTCAAATGGGTGCAACGTTGGTCCCGTCGCGGTATTTTATGCGCGACAGTGGCCGTCTCGCATCGTGGATTGGTCGATTTTTTCAAACGGGCATCCGGCCAGACATAGCCCTAGTTAGTAATAGGTGGGTGGTTACTAAAAATGGACACGCCCAACTATTGTGATCACGCCCGCTGAAGCCGGTTTTACACGTGGGAAAAATTATTTGTTTATTTGTTTATTTATTTATTAGCGTTGGAATATATATAATACTCATTTTTATATTTTTATTAATTTTATATCTTTAAATTTTTATTAGATTATCAAGTGTTGATAGACAAAATTTTTTGGGATTATTTATTTTTTATGTAATAAATTTTGTGTAGTATATTTTATTTTTTTTTTTTTTATTGATTTTTTTGTTTTGGGGGAGAGTGTGATTTTTATGGGGAGTGAAGGAATGTTTTGAGATATTTAAAAATGTGGAAGAAATTATTTTTTTTTATATGGTGAGAATTATTTTTAGTTTTTGGAAGGAATTATTGCGGTGTGAGTCAAGCTTTTATTCAGAGTTTTGGTTAATGATGTGGGAGTGGCCGGGTGCTTGTAGCCAATCCCATTGCGCTACTTGCAATCGTCATTGGCTGGTGCCCAAATCGATTTATAACTTACCCCTCGTGTGATATTTCCGCGAGTTTCGTCCTTCGTGCAATTATGATTTAAAGCTGCTTTTCCTTGGCGTTGAATTTTCACACTGCCAATTCGGAACAACGAGTGCGGGGTGCGGTGGTGTGTTCTGACGGTGGCGTTGGGGGTAGTGGTGGGAAATAGTGTGAGAAACGATATAATAGTAAGGTGAACGAGTGTGAGAATGCGAATTTTCAAATTTTTAAACCGCCAAATTAGTTGGATAAATTGGAAACAAAAAAAAATTTTTTCTAGTATAAATATAGAATAAAATTGATTTATAAAATTATATTCATCACTTTGTGTATAAATATTTTATATATGGCTCCTGAAATTCGGGGGTAGAATTTTAAAATTTTCAATAGACACTTGAGTAAGATACATAAAATTAATTGAAAATTCATATGTTTTTGTGGTAAACGTGATATACATAAATTTCTAGAGAGGATTCTTTAAAGGGCACTCGATATTTTTTTTTTTTGGAGGTTCATCCCTGTAGCATGTATATATATATAATATATATACATCCCTTGTTTACTACACTCACTCATGTCAAGATATTATCGTGCATAAATTCGGAAGGTGATAACAAATTCACATAAGTTATGATAAAAATATTTCAAGTAGATATCGAAAGGAAACACAAGTGTATATGCAACATATTTCCATTTTACATTATAATAATTTTAATTCAATATATATACATGAGAAGTACACCTTAAAAAAAATAACAAACACAAAATAAATAATATTTATTCCAAAAGCTTCATAAATAATTTGAAATAAAAAATATTTATTTCAAATTATTTCAATATTAAAAATATAATATAAATAATTTTTTTATTCATTGAAAATAATACACAATTAAAATTACAATCAATATATATTGTAATACCTACATGCAGCTTATATACTTTTTATATTGCGAGAATATAATTCCCATAAATTAATTTATATCAATTGTAAAAAAAATGTCAATTCATCTGTGAGGGGAGAAAAATTTCTTGATCACAGAGCCGGAAGACTCGGCTCGTAATTTACGTTATATATTGTGTACAAAAGAGGATAAGAATATGAAGAAAAAAGTACGTGAAGCAACAACGAAAGATATAAAGAAAGAAAAAAAAAAAAAAAAGAGTGCATGTATGTGAATTAAAGGACTCTTTATTTCGAAATCATCCCTTCGAAGAGACACTTTGGTTTGCTACTTGCTTATAATACTAGGAGAGATTATATTCTCTGCACATTTTAGTATTGATGCATGACTTGATAACTATGTTGCCATGCGCTTCATATAATACTTATACACATTCACATGTATAATACGTCGTACGTACAAGAGATATATACATTATTGTGTGTATTTTCATCGGGACAGATTGCACTTTCTCGCTTAAGTCTTCTTGAAGAGGATGTAAAATATCACGAGACAGCCACGGGATATATTTTTCTCAATGGACTCAAAAACATCGCAAAATGACTCGTCGTCGAGGCCCCGCGCATCATGAAAGCTGCTGTTTTTTTTTTCGAGAGGTGCTTTTGTTTATTTCAAAACAAAAAAAAAAGAAATCTGTACTGAGAATTAAAGGGAGAAAAAATTTTTTTTTTCTATTTTCAAATAATATTCTGCAGTTCATTTTTCAGATTATTATAATTTTTTTTTTATTATTATCTAGGATGAGAAACCATATTTCTACAAATATATACCAAGAACGGAAGTTAACAGTTTAGTCTAGATCACTAGCATGACAAAGCATGAGAATATAAATAATAATTTCAACTTTGTGATTTTTTTATTTCCTCATTTTTTAATTCATTCAAAAATATATTTCATAAAAATAACCAACTCGTGCTGGTAATATTTAATTTAACAATTTTCACACCAACAGGACCATGCAGAAGAAAAGAATAAAATTATACACACATAATAAAATAATATAATAAATTGTAAATTAACATTAAATAATATTAAAATAAAATAAAAATTAATTTTAACATAATATTTCATCTCTCTTTTTTTCTCTACATTTCCATAATTGTATAAATTAATTTAACTATACATAAAATTATAATTCCTATTAAATATATTCGCAGGGGAATATATATATCTGATATAATATTTTTATTCTTGCGAATGAATTATCCATATAAATATAAAGGTACAGTATGATCCTTTTCATCGTGGATATTTTCGCCGAGTCTTGCAAAACTGTTAATCCAAAGCTTTTCCAATTACGTGAAGCACGATGATCTCTCTCCTTTTCATTTCAACATATACCTATATGTAGGTATAATATATATATATATTTATATATATACTCTGTCACGTTTCTACACCATTCAATTCTCGCCCGTTGGCTCGCCCAATATCTCCTGCACTCTCTTGCCTTCATCATTCCACTTCTCTCGTTGTCTCCTTCTCTTATTTCCGTTCTTTGTAAGCGAAAATACTCAATTCGGACGTTAAATTCAATTACAGTACTCCTGATTAATCGTAAGTATCCTTACTTCGAAGGATAGAAATGACATCTATCTCCTCATTTCGGCAATCCTCCATTTCCATTATTCGGTATAGTATATATGTATATTTTCTTTTATATTAAATATATCCTCAGGTAATATCCGCCAATAGGAAATTTGCTGAGCAATGTGATATGAAAGCACTTGGATATTTATATTTCAATTCGGAAATTTTATAAATTTTATAAATTTAATCTCAAGTTTATTACTTTGAGAAATTTTATTTTATTTATTTTGATTTTTGTGAGGGAATTTTTTTATTGTTGGTATTTTATTTATTATTTGTATTGCTATTTTTTAACGAGTGACTATTTTGATAATTTTAATTAAATATTTGATAAAGGGGTCAAAAATATTTATCGAGGGAATTTATATTTATTATTAATTTTGATTATGAATTTTATTTCAATCGTTTTGCTGAATATTTATATTAATTGAGTTGAGGTGTGATTTTGTCAAAAAATTTTTTTTTTATTTGAACCATGAGAATTCGTGGAAATATATGTGTGAGGTGAAAAAAAAAAAAAGGAATTTATCCCATTATCTGCTTGCAAGAAAATATATATTTTTTTTTTATTCTTTTAATCGTAGACCACCCACGACATCTTGAAAAACCAAGACAGGATAATTCTAGGCTCTCAAAAAAGTCACATCGTCATCGCTTCTAACTGGTAGTCTTTCTTTTAATCTCCCACTCGAAAAAGTCTTTGAGTGTTTCATTCATTTGTAGTTGATGCATTCAAGATATTTTGTAATGTTCCAATGGCTTCTCAAGCGTTTCATGACAATTGAATTATTTACTGAAGGTATAATCAAGCAATCATATTTATTTATTTATTTATTATTATTTAATATTTATTAATTTTTTTTTCTTTTTCAAAATACTAAATTATATTATTTTGTAATATTAAAGACGGCAGTGTTCCATGATTATCCAAGAGATGGCAGCTTTAACTTTGTCGGTAATTCCGGACGTGCTGCCATCAACGTTTTAAATCACGCACTAAAATTCGTTCAATACTTTCTCAAATATTATCATTAACATCTAAACAATAAATTAAATTATCCAATTAAATTCATTGCATTAATCTTGCCAATTCACTCATTAATTAAATCATCAATATCAAAATAAAAAAATATTAATTATAAATCTCTTAAAAAATTTCTTAATTATTTATTAATTATAACTACAATAAATACTCGCTCTAAATTTTGATCTTATTTATTTATTCATATACATGAATTGAGTTTGAAAAGTACTATGAATATATCAATTGACAAATATAAAAATTTTACATAAAGTTTGAATATTAAAAATTGTTTACATAATGATACAAAGTTGAATTCAACTTTTGTATCATGACACTTCTCATTATATTTCAATAATGGGGTGTCTATGTATATATTCGCTGCTGATGACGGTGACGCGACGGAAGGTCTGAGAGTAATCTGATCCAGTGTAAAAATTTAAAAATTGATCAAAGTTGAAGAAGCGAAGGATACTTAATAGCAAACGAAATATGGCATCAAACGCGTGCGAAAGACTTGTACTGATGTATTTTAATATCCGCGGTAGTTTGACACTTTATTTCGTGACTCAATCCCTTATGTATACATTATCTTTTAGACATAACGCTCGAATTATTGTCTATATAACTTGTCGCCATCATTAAATATTAAATATTAACTTTAATATTTTCTTCAGTCGCGCGAACTTGTGCCAAAACTTTTTTCCTTCTCGTCTTCGAATAAATTACACATATACATTTTTATTTATACATATATACATACATTTTCGTGTCTACCGCGAACGTATAACGACGTCTGACATCGATTGAAAACGAGACATTTGAGAGATTATCCTAATTTATATAAGAAAGCATCAAAAATTTATTTGAAATATTTTTAAAAGTTTATAAATTAATTTATAAATGATGAAATATTTTATAAATTATATTTTTTATATTATCTAGTTTATGTCTGCTATAATTTAATATTGATAAATTGATTTTACGAATTTTGATATGCTCGTTTAGAGGGTGTAAGATATATAAAATAAAATTGGCTCGATTTAATGCTCAAACGACAAATCTCGGTGTAAGCACGTCCGTTATATTGGCTTGATGTCATTTGCTCGTTGTACGAGATCCAATTATGGTCGAGAAATGATAGGGCAACAGTCACAATGGATTTAGCAAGAGAATTTCATCACGAGCGATTTTATTATTAGCCATATTCAGAGACAACGCGTATCCATGGACGCCTCTGGCGCTTTTGATAATCTCCAAAATCATTTTCGTTTCTCACACGATGTATTCGCCATGTAGTCACGATTTCTCATTAAAAACCAGCTAAACTTACAACCCACCAGTAGGACGTTCTCTATACTACATCATCCTAAAATATATATCAATACACACGTCGTTATGTTGTGATGTTATAGAAATTGATAATCAAATCACAATGTTTGAAATATTTTCAGAGTTGAAAATAAAAATATAAATAAAAATTATTTATATTCATTTTATTTTATTTCTTTGTGTATTTATTTAGAATTATATATTAAAAGCTCGCGATTTATACGTATGTATAAGTTTGAAGTTATGTTTATTTTTTTATGTATTAGTCTGCGTTTTATTTTAAAGTGTGGAAGAGATATAGAAAATTTGTTGCATAATTATAAGATTTTTTTTTTAAAGTAGCTTTAGGCAACTGAAGACGCAACAGGCCTTTACTAACAAACCCGTAGATTCTGGTACTTGCAGGTCTCTAGTGGCCTCGACGCGTGTAGTGTCATACATAGGAAGAATGCTAGTTAACCAGAGATGCCGTTATGTCGTAACAAAGGAGAAAAGTCTGATGATGAACAGACATGTATTGTATTTAAGTAATAATAAAGTTGATGACTATACTTATTATTAACTTGGGGTATTAACAGGATAAAAGTTCAAAACTATAGTTAAACATGACAATATTACAGTTACTTATTTAAAATAATTATTCTAGCTACTAAAAATATTTTCACAAAAATAAATAGCATTAATAATATTATCAAATATTGAATTAATTCACTGAGAAAAAAAATTAGTTATGGCTATTAAATTTATTTTATTGAATCAAATATTTATTTTATTATTTATAATTATCACAAAAGTAAATAGCATTAATAATATTATTAAATATTGAACTTATTTATTGAGAAAAAAAATTAGTTATGGCTATTAAATTTATTTTATTGAATTAAATATTCATTTTACTGTTGAATTGTTTTGAATTATTAATATTGACTTGGAGTAATATTATTTGTTTATTTTCAATTTATTTTATTGAATTAAATATTTATTTTATTATTAATAATTGTTTTGAATTATTAATATTGACTTGGAGTAATATTATTTGTTTATTTTCAATTTATTTTATTGAATTAAATATTTATTTTACTGTTAATAATTGTTTTGAATTATTAATATTGACTTGGAGTAATATTATTTGTTTATTTTCAATTTATTTTATTGAATTAAATATTTATTTCACTATTAATAATTGTTTTGAATTATTAATATTGTCTTGGAGTAATATTATTTGTTTATTTTAAAATATTTCAAGTATATTCAAGCACAAATAATAATCAAAAATATTATTGATAATTTTTTAAATGATTTTAAATATTTTTTATGTTTTTTAAAAATTATTATTGAATGCTTGTAGCTTATGTAACTGTTTTTTTATTTATTATCGAATAATTTTTGGAAGATGTGTCTTTTTTTTTATAAGCTCTCAGTGCAGATAACACAAAAATTTCTGGCAAATTTTTGTCGATTGTTCAATTGAATGAACAATGAATTTTCGCATTATATTAAATATCTACTATAAATCAATGTATTAAATCAAAAATAACCTGCGATTGGCACAGTATATATATACAAAGTCGTTGAATTTTGAGCATGAGGGGAAATGATTATGAATATTAATGTTGCTGAGCGTGCCAAATCTGTTCAACAACGAGGACCCTTCGCTTCGGCTATCTGTATATTAATCCACGACTCTCCCATCACACTCTGCAAATATTATACATATAATTCACAAAAAATACATACAGTCTACTGTAATTTCACAAAAATTCACAATATATTACCATAAAAAATTTAATAAATCACTAAATAATACAAAAAAAAATAAATAAATAAATAAAACATCCAAAATTTTTTCTCATTTTATAATTTAAAAAAATCTCTTAGCTTTTATATCTCTATTTCATTCCTCTTCGTATACCAATTTATTTATTCATTCAAACAAGTACATCGTGGCTGTAACTCTGTAAATAAAGTCATCCACATTAACTAAATTTTCCAAATTTTGTACATAAATATCTGTACATTTATAAACAAATGGGAAAAGAAAGCGACGTGAAGGTATGACGGTATGACGAGATCTATACTGAGGTAGGGAATTTCGTCTACAAAACTAGTGAAAGAGGCTGGTGACAAAATATATATATATATAATACATATGACAAATTGAAGAGAGTGAGTTAGTTGGTGAGAAGATGAAAAGGAGAAGGCGCAAATGAATAAGAGAGATGTGTCGCAATTGGAAACCGTTGAGAATAAAAAATAGGTGGGGAAGCAGAGTGCCAAGAGGCTTCATATAAAATCATAAAGCAACGTGGCCACGCCCAGCACCCTGTCGTTCAACCAATAGTAGCTGACTGCATTTAAATCGCAACCCTCGGATGCATTGTCGTGATCTCATTCTCGTTTTTTTATTTATTTTTTTTATTTTTTATATCTTTCTTTTTTATTATTATTTTTTTTTACTCCCGGGCGGTGCTATGGCACACTGTTGGAGAGTATCATTCAGGCCATATTGAACCAGCCTCCCTTATAGATGATGTTATCCTTGAGCCTTTGGTTCATGTTATTTGGTTATGTATCTATTTATATGTAGGTATATTATACATATGGTTTTTTATGTATACAAATGTGGATATATAGTTGGGAGATTTATTTATTTTTTATTTTTTTTATTTCGTATCTTGATGCAAATAATCTGGTAGTTTATTTGAAGCAATCTTAGGTGCGTTGGTGCAGTTATTTTTATGTTTATTATGTTTTTGTGAATTTTATTTTTTATTTGGGATTATTTGTTTATGGTTTGTTGATGCGAATGATTATTTTATGTAGTTAATGTTATGCGGATTGTAGTGGAGTTGTGGGAATATGAATCTATGAATTATTTAATTGATGCAGTGTTTTATTTTTAATTTGAGTTTTTAGAAATTGGGAAAAAATGTGATGAATTTTTTTTTTTTTGTGAGTTTATTGAGTTTATTTATTTATTGTGTATAATATAAAGATGTTTAAAATTTTTTTGGTGAATTTTTATATTAGAAATTCCCGTAATTAAAATTGATAATCGATAATAAAATTAATTTTTGATAATTATATTTAATAAATTTTTTTTTATTTCAGTTTATTGAATTTATTTATTTATTGAGTATAATATAAAGATGTTTAAAATTTTTTTGGTGAATTTTCATACTAGAAATTCCCGCAATTAAAATTGATAATCAATAATAAATTTAATTTTTGAGAATTATTTAATAAATTAAAAAAATTTTTTAAATTTTTTTAAATTTTTCTTTATTTCAATTTAATAAATTTAATAAATTTATTACTTTAATAAATAAAAGATAATAAATAAATTTAATGAATAAATGAAATTAATAAATTATTTAATAAATTAATAAGTAGATTTAATAAATAAAACGCGAAAAGGATTTCGATGCTTCAGGCACAAGTTTTAATTCTCCATTTTAACCCTTAGAAAAAAATAATTGATATCTTTTGTTGGATATATACATTAATATGGACCTATGTATAGTATGTGTTTTTATTTTATAAATTTTATTTTAAAAGTTAACACCAATTTTTTTGGGTGAAAATTTTTCACTCATTGGATTTTCTTCAACGAACAGAAATGGCTGAGCATCAGCCATTCGCGCGAGATTTCCGGCTGACTGGAGATAGAAATGGAGTCGTAATACTTGAATGCTTGACAGTATAGTAGGGTGATGTCGAGTTAGATTTATAAGGGATGATGAGTGTGCCACCAGGAAATCACCGTTAGCCCCGAAAATTGATAATAAATTCGATAATGACGAGGGAAAGACGTAATTGTACATTGGACGGGATGAGTCGCTGCAATTTTATTGATATTGAACTAATATATATACTAGTTTTATTCACTATACACTATTCAATTTTTCTATTTTTATTTAAAAAAAATCTGAATTTTTTAATTTTAATTTTCTCCAATTTTACATTTTTAATTATGTGAATAAAAAACAAATGATTGAACTATTTTTTAATTGATAATGTCAACCAAATAATAAATATATCTACGATGTTAAACAAAAAATTTATAAACATAAAAAATAATCAGGTAAATTTTGTAATTTGTTTGCTATTTTAATATTTTTTATTTTATTTCTCATAACAGAATTTTCATAAAAATCCTCCAAGTCCCGGGGGCGACATTTGACTAATGCAAAATAAGGGTTGATTTATAATCAAAAAGTCTGCAAGTAAATTAAATTTCTCAACTTATCTATTTTTATTCAAATAACGAGACATCATTCTCACGGAAACAATCGTTAATATTGTAAAATCCAATTAAAATGATTCATTACACAGGATAAAAAAAAAAAAAAAAGTCTTTCGTGTGCATCAGCTACCCTTCTCAAGGGCAATGGTACAGGGTTTGGTGCGACATGGTAGTCGTTATACATAGTTGAGTGATGCAATTATGCCGAAAATCGAACGAGCTAACTCTTGATAGAAAATGGCTGTATGCTCCGGTGGCCGCAAACAGTAAAGTCGTTATGGTACCGTTCATTTTTTTTTTCCTTAATCTCTTGTTAGAATTTTTTACTTCATTTTTTTTCACTCTTCAATAATTTATTGTTTACTCTATTAATTTTGTTTAAAAATAAATAACATGGACGAATATTGTTCTGTATTTTTCCTTCCATTTTTTATGAGATAACAATGTCAACAATGTTTTGAGAAAAAATATAGTTGATTGAATAATAAAAATTGCAATTAGCAAAAATTATAAATTTCAGTTTTGATGAAAAATTAATATTTAGTAAAAGTGTAAAAATTAGATAAATTTGGTAGATTTTTAATTTAATTTACATATAATTGTTGCAGATTTAATTTTAGTAATTGAAGGAAGAAATCATATTGTTTAACTATAGTATAAATAATTTAATTAAACAATAATATCTAAAATGTTAACAGAATTAAAACGAAAAAAAAAATAGTTGAAATAATTATAAATTTTTTATATTGAATCAAATATTTATTCTGAACTATTAATATTATTTATAAACAATTGATATTTATTTACAACCCACATTTTCTTCCTCTAAATAATATAAACATAAATAAATAATATAAATAAACACAAATAATTTATAAATAAAAATAAATCCATTCACAATAATATTCCTACCGTATTTTTTTTCTACACCAAATTTTTTTATCCATCTAAAAAATGATGGTAGCAAAAAATTTTTAATAACATCCCCTCACACAAATGATAATGCACTTAAAAATATTTCATCATTGTCGTTCCCACAATATATCCATCGTATTTTATCGTCTCGAGATGATTTATAATTGACAACGCTCAATTTCTCAATGATAAAAGGATCCATTTGTGAAATTGCACAAATTTCTATCAAGTAATTTTCGTGATAGCGCTTTCTCTCCACTCAGAAAATGCAGACGATGATGCGAAGGACGCTTGAGGGGAATCTAAGGGAACGTCAATGTATTCTTTTCACTTCTTTTCTTTTCCTTTCCTTTCTATATTCTTTTTTTTTTTTTTTCCTCATCTGAAAAGTCCAACGTGGAAAAGTCGTTTATTCCAAGCTATTGTAGTCACTGCAGAGCGACGACGAAGAAAATGATACATACATATATATACACATCTGTACTCATGGAAGGGCTGCTGCTTACTATCTACTCTACGATGGCGCGCCCTTTTCACGAAGAAGATCGCGAAGTGAGGCTTTTACTGAATGCTTGTCACAACCAGACGGAGTCTTTTGTAATGGGCTAGTAGTGGTCCAACGAAAATTGTAAGTATGTTGTATATACTCTTCGATATATATATACTTTCAAATATATATAAAGACCATCCATTTCAACCTGCACTATAATTCCTTCAAGTTTTTCACTTTATTTTATTTCCCGTCTATAATAACGTTACTTCCACTTGATAATGAAAGTATTAAACAACAGATTGATCGTGATTTATTTTTTATATCAACGATCAAATACAGAAGACGAATGCAATGAATGATAAAAGTGCGCGCGTTAAACAATGAACCGTGTCAATTTCCTGAATTTTTTAATGGCGACAATCTTTCCGGAGTAATTAAAAATTTTATTTGAATATAACAAAACTTATATAAATATATATATTTTTTTTTTTATATATCAATATAATGCGAGAGAACTCCATATGTACGCTGCAGTAATATTACTACCAGTAAATACGTTTAGCGTTGGAGGGTCCGAGATAAAAAAAAAATGTCGACGTTAAGCAAACACAAAGAGAGAAAATTTTAATAATGGATTTATGCGCATATGTTAACACATCACGCCATTATTATTTACGGGGATGAAACGAGAGAGGAGATTGTTGCACACGAGAACGATCAAAGCACACGCGTGTATATATAGACTTTATAGATATAAGTATAATAATGGCGGGTATATAAATATATATTTATATATTTATACGCGCCATTAGTACATACACATATGTAGGTACTATTGCGAACTTTGGCTTGATGACAACCCTAAACTGTCATTCACTCGTCAAGCACTGTATATTTTTACTTCAAAGCATATTTTTTTTTTTTTTTTTTTATTATTCATATATTATAAGAGATATGAATGACACTCGAGAAGAAGCTGGTGAACGTTTTAAAATTCAACTGGATATATATTTTACTATTTTTTATTTATGTTTTTTGTTTTGTATATTATTTACTCGTGAATTTTTTTTTTTTACACTTGAGTTACGATATGAATTTTTTTTTTTTCATTTTCCACTGTCATACGTCGCCATTTTGTCATTAAGGCTTCAATCTAAGATCGTAAGTCATTTTACAATTTCACCCCCTCAGGCGTGAATATATATATATGTGTATATATATGTGTGATATCTCCAAAGGGTTTATATAGATGACACGGTGTGTGATGGTGGTGGTACTCGAGCGAGCGCCCTTTGGAAAATATTTTTCTACTAATGGCTCCGGTCTACAACCCTCGGAGGTTTCTGGTTCCCGTTTTAGAACATGGTATATTATAGTATGGTATCTATAGACGCAGACACATTTCTTACCCCTCAATGTGCAGCTGTCGCCCCCTTTCCAATATATAATTGAACGTAGCCACATGGACGAGAAAGAGGAATGTGTGTAGAGAGAGGAGAAAGGGGAGAGATTTATTATTTATATGAAATTCTTATCGGAGTATAGGAGAAGAATTAAGGTGTTCGCCATCTTGGTGATTTTGTAGAATGAATATAAAATTATGGGGGTGAATTAAATAATGGAGAACATTTGCTTTGGATAAATATTAATAGTTTAAAATATTTATTAATTGTTTGGAATAAATTTTTAGATTTATTTTATTCATTTGGTGGCATTAATTTATGTTGTGTTTGAATATATTTAAGTGAAGTGGAATGGGTATAATTAAAAAATATAGACATAATTAATGACGTGAGATGAAGAATTATTTTTAAAAAAATATTTTTTTATTTAATTTTATGATTTACGAATATTTTTTTTATAATTTTATGCAATTTGTACTATCTGGATTTTTTGGGAATAATGAATGAAAAAATGTGGGGGTGAATTAAATATGGCGAACATTTGATTGCTTGAATAAATATTAATAGTTTAAAATAGATATTATTTGTTTAAAATAAATATTTAGATTTATTTAATTAATTTGGTGGTATTAATTAATTATGTGGCATTTGTATTGTTTAAATAAATTGGAATGGGTATAATTAGAAAATATAGACACAATAATAAATGACATGAGATGAAGAATTATTTAAAAAAAATAATTATTTATTTGATTTTATAATTTATGAATATTTTTTTTAATAATTTTATGCAATTTGTACTATCTGGATTTATTTTGTAGATATTTTTATTGACGTTATTTATAATATTTTTGCGATAAATTTATATATTAAATGCGGTGGTGGTAAAACGTGGAATAAATAATAACGAAATTTCGTCGTATTTTTTAAATAATGATGAAGTGGAATAGTTATTTATGTAAAGTGTCGTCGAAAAATTTACGTAATTTATTTTGTTAATTTACGAAGTTTCTTCATGAAAATATATTCATTTATGTATATAAAATTATTCGCGAGTCTTAACAAAATTATAAAATTGTATAAATATTTAAATAGTCTAATTGTATTTAACATGAAATCTTGTGTGA
The DNA here is from genome assembly GCA_030347275.1 of Microctonus aethiopoides. Lineage (NCBI taxonomy): Eukaryota > Metazoa > Arthropoda > Insecta > Hymenoptera > Braconidae > Microctonus > Microctonus aethiopoides. The sequence continues at coordinate 3,865,102 of JAQQBS010001424.1, forward strand.
CGCCATCTTTGCGTAGGCGCTACCATGTTGATTTTTGCAATTGCTCCACAGTGTCAGACAAAAAAAAAAAATGAGTTTGCCAACATTAATATTAAATTTAAATATTAAATTATAAAAAAACGTAAATAAATAATATTAATTCTACAAATATAAATATTTTACTAAACTATTATTTAAAAATATACTTACATATACATACATAAAATCATTGAATAATTTTAATCATACCCGTATTCAAGTGTCGACTCTTCCATTGCAAGAATTCTCGAATGAGAGTTATTACGAATGTCCTCCCACCTCGAGTTTTGATATCCCCACCCTGTTTTATAACACCCTACTCCACGATTTCAAAGGGCTGGTACACACAAAGCACACATCTACCCCATCACAGTGTACAGCCAGCTTAAAAAGACGCTATCCCACTCAAATTCACATCAGAAAGCCAATAAATCAACGTGGCAAATTCACGAAATTTTAAAAATTACCAACAAAATTTATTCACTAAAATTAATAAAACAAAATAAAATTAACACAAAATTTTTTTTTAATCTCTTATAAATTGAGGGATTTTTTAAAAATAATAAAATGTCATTGATATACTTCAGTAGGCGGGTCATATACTTTCTGCGGGTATTTTTTTGCATTAATTAAAAGCTCCAGCCTCCGGCCCTCAGTCGGCACAGCCATCTTGGCTTCAGGCACGCCCCCTCTCCTTTGTTTCATATTTTTTTTTTAATGATTTCGCTTTTATAACCGATGCTGAATGTATATATACGTATACCAAAAGCAAAGGCACTGCCCCCTCAGCATCGTCTGAACGCACCTCATCCAACTGTCCAAGTGAAAATTTTCGTGTTCAACTCTCATTGCGTGAATTTTATGTATGAAATATTATATGTAAAGGTATATGTTTTTAGATTGATTATTATGGGGCATGGCTAAAGAACAATGGCAAACCATGGCGATCATTTGTCCAGTAAAACATTAAAATTAATCAGCGATATTGTATTTGATGCAGGATCGGTTGCCTTAAATTTAATTCCTGTTAGTTTTTTTTCATCAGTGCTTAGCATCGGATTACTTTGAATATTTTTTCATCCGTTTTTATATTTCCATGTTTATAATATATACACAGACATATGTATATAAATTAGATGTTAATTAGTTTCATTGTAAATAATTTACACTGGACTATGTGGATTTATTTTTCGGTATGTTTTTTTTTCCTTTGTTTAATATTTGGTTCCTAATTTGGACCGAATTAAATTTATTAAATGATCAATTTGATATTAGTATTTAAATAATATTTGGTTTATTTTTATTTTATAACAAAATATTGTATTTTACCTTTGAGAGAAAGTGGAAAAAAGAATTTTACAAACAAATATTATTTTTTAGAGTTTTATGTAGAGCATGTTAGAATAGTGGATGAATTTTGTTTTCTTTTTGCATTTTAGAATTTATTGATGTGGCATTTTTAAAATAAGAAAAAGATGAGGAAAAAATAAAGTTTTTGGCTCTTTATAGTATATATAGTGTATGTATATTTTCTTTTGCGTCGCGCAAAGGACATCTGTGCCCGACAATATTTGGACACTGCTATGGGTAAAAACTTTTGTGTCCCATGAGAATTTCAATGTGAATATTTTTCATGAGGACTCTCAGGGGCATAATAGACTATGTTGTAAATATGAAAATACACGAATTCCATACGTATATATCCAAGTATATTTGAGATACATATGTATATATTATGTTCATGATTTGATGGCAAATGTCAGCGATGATGGAAAGAAAAAGAAAAGCGAAGATTGGGTCGAATAGGGTACAAGGAGCAGGTCACACTCTTGATCAGCTTTATGTTCAAAATATTATTCATTGAATGACGGATTATTTAAGATTAAAAAAAAAAATACAATGCAGTGAATTATTATCATATAATTTTCTTTTTCTTTATTCAACAGTTGTGTGTGAAAATTTCAATTCCCTCTGTTTCATCGTCTTAGAATATGATCTAATTTACGATTTATCCTTTTGACTACTCACGATGACAAATTCATTTCTCAATCTCCATTCGCTCCTGCATGTAAATCTGAATGGCAAACCGGTTTTCGATCGAATACTTTGGGTATTAAATTGTTCTTGAGAGAAAAAAAATAATAAAATTATTCCAAGCGTCGAAAAATACTCCGATTGAAATTTTATTCGACTCATTATTTAAATTTCGATATAATGAATAATTATAAAAATAAAAATGAGTTTGTTTAATATTAGTAATATCATATATCAGATTTTATCCGGCGACGGAACATTTTTGTCGCCCAGCCGTCGGCATCTGCACTACAAAATTTGCACTATTTATATCTGAAAAATTATTAGAAATATTGTTAATTTAATCTTCACTTCTTCAATAAATTTTATTATCAAAATAAAAATGTTTATTCACTTCTACATGAGATAATAAATATTTAACTATAATTCTGCTAGATTTATATTCAATTTATTAATTTATTAATGGATATTATGCAGACAATTAAGAATTATTTATTTAGGAAAATAAAATAATTGATGGTAATAATTTAAAAATTTATAGATAAACAATTTCTAAATTTTTTTTATATCAAGAAGAGATAAAATATATTATTTCGGATATTCCTTCTAGGCTTTTATACAAGCCACGATGAAATTCAATCTTATAAACTGTTTGGTATACTACAAATTACATTTTCGAGTTTGCATTTTCCGGTAGTTGATCGTCACATCATCAGCCATAGCTCGACGCTTGACGACAATATATCTATCAAACCCAAAAGTTCATCGTCTCATTTTCCACTGCAACCCAACACAATCGTTTATAAACTCAATCTATTGTTGTTATTATATAATAAAATCAAATATTAAACTTATTTATTGCTTCCAAGATACGTCAGAATATCTCACGTTACATATATATTTGTTGTTCTTCTCATCTCTCATTCATGTCTTCAGATTTAAGCTAATTTAAATCAAGTTTTTGTAATATGAGGTGGAGTTTGTGTATTTGGAGATTTCAAGGGGACCTGGACGATCCTCTTCTCGTTTCTCGTCGCCTTTTCACACCTCAAACACCTTCGTGACCATTCAATAACAAAACACACTTCTATATTTTGAAATTCGAACTCGCTGTTTTGATGTCTACAAAAAACATTTACGTAGAAATATATTATAATTTTTTTTTTTTTATTTATTTTATACAGATATTTTTCCCTTGTCAATAAATTTATTTATTATTGTCAAATACATTGACAGAATTTTTTGTGAATATTTCGAGCATTATGTTTAGTATTTGAATGCATTTGTGTATGAAATATATTTAGAATCAAATTATTTTGAGTGTGTGGTATACAGTGGTTTTATTTTTTCTATTAAAAACGCATTTTTTTCTTCCCATTTTTATTCATTCTACATTCAACATTGTTTTCTATTAACAACAACGTGTTTAGCGATGTGAAAAAAATTAAAAATTACCAAGTACACTTGGCCGCCTCAGTAAAGTGATGTACAATCGACAAAAGAGGTTTTACTTATATCCCCGTCAACGTTTTCATACTAGTTTTCTCTTTCTGTAAATGTAAAAAAGCCCATTCTTGCGGTTTACATATTGTCGTACCTTTTTTTTTTTTAATTTTTATCATCATTCTTCAGCATTATAAAGCAGACTTTGTTCTGATTAGAACTCTATTTCTTCCTACCAGTTTATAATTATTCATCAAACAAAACTAATTCACAAACTAAAAGCACAATCGATGAAAAAAATATAAAAAAAAAATTCAAAAAATCATTTTGTAATATTTTTTTTTATTATCCACAAATTTTTAACTAATTTCATTTTAATCCTCAAATTATATATATTATTTATAATTTGAGGATTTAATTATTGATAATTTGAGGAGATAATTATTGATAATTATATAATTTATCAAACAAAACTGATTTAAAAAATTATATCTGCATGAATATAACTTGACAAATTATTTGAAAATTATTTATATTATTATACTCATTAACATTAATTATATCAAATTCGTATGTCAATTATTTTTCCCTTATCTAACTAAACTAATTATTAATTAGATAAAACTAATCACGAAATGAGAAAAATTATTATAAATAACACAATGAACTTTTTGTTAGATTCACTATTGTGTTATTTGTTTTCGCCAGTAATTTTCTTAACGTACAGTCTAGTCATGACAATAAAATAATGAAGAAGTGAGATGTAGTGTGAGTATAAGGTCGACGAGTGTCAACGGTGTGCGGGGGTGGTCGGTGAGGTAAAGAGAAAAAAAAATACGTGTGTTTGCACCAGAGCTATTCCGCCGGTAGAAGCTCGTTCGATTCTCAATGTCTGGAAATAATTAGAGGCCGTGGGCGCGGGTGTTGCCACGGCAACCGCCAATCAGAGGGCAAAGAAAAAATTTTTCCCTTTATATCCCTGCATTTTTCTGTGCCTGGGTAACCCGTGGTGCACGCTCGCGCGCGCCCGCGGGGAAGATAATGTATGCAGCGACACGTCGAAACACACGGATGGAAGAACGAAATGTACTCCCCCGCTTGCACTACTATACGTCATCCTCTGTATATGTAGTAAGGTGTGGTGGAGGTTTGGGAAGGGTTGCACATTGCATCCCCGAGGTTTTATACCACGTTCACAACGGATATAATATGTTATTTTTTATTTTTATCTTAGTTACACTGTCGAATTTTTCAGATTTTTAAAAATTAAATAAAATTAATTTTGGAAGTTTTATTTTAATTAAATGATATTATGATTAAATTTGTTCTAATATTAATAGTGTTTAATTATATAATTATTATGTTCGGAGAAGATTGGATTATTTAATTTTAATAATTGTTGATTAGTTTTTTGGTTATTTTATAAATTGATTTTTATATTTGGTGATGAAATAAATTTTTTTTTTATTTTAGAAATTTATGAGGAATAAAAATTGTTGCGTTGTGAATTCGCCTTTTTCAATTACGACTAAGTAGAGGGCCTGTCTTGAGCTACGTTACCATACACCTCGAGCTACTTTCGTGTACTCAAAAATGGCCGCCCAACTTATAGGTGTGTTTTCTGCACAGGCTTAACGATAAATTTAACTTCAGGAAAAATTAAAAAAGAAATTTTAAAAAAAAAGAAAGGAAGAGAAAATTTGTGAGAATTCACCTCACGTTTTCACTATATCATTAAATGTGTATAGAGATCTGTAAAAATAAATAGTGCATGCGGTTAATAATAAACCGCATGGTTATATATTTTTACTTTTGTTTTTTTTTTTGGTATTTTTCGAATTAAAAAATCATATTTAATATTTATATATAAATATGTATGGTGTATGGGTTTGTTCTGGTTTTGAAATTAATAATAGAAATATGGGTGTCAACCTTCAGGCTCGATGACTTGAATGGGTCTTATTTTGGTTCGACCTGACAAGGCAGCGCTTTGTTTTGTACTAAACTGAAAGCCCTACCTGTCCTAATTAACTTATTCAGACGATACTCAGCCGGAAATGTAATGTCATGCACTCTAAATGCGAATTTGATCCCAAGGAAAAATAGTTGTTTCACAAATAATTCTATTGATACTCCTAAAAATTATGAAAATTATCCAAAAATATTTCAATTCAGCTAAAAAAAAAAAAAAAATTCAATAATTATATTTCAAATATTAATTTTATTTATTTCCTCCTCAACATTAATCACAATAATTTATATTAATAATAAATCTCTTCATACACAATTAATTTCGACATATATTTATTTAAATAAATATCAACTCTATAAATTATTTTTCAATGAATTTATAAAAGAAAATTAATTTTTTTATTTAATTAATATTTATTTCAATTTCTTTGGATGTTCTGAAAATTGGAATCAATTGTTGAATAATAGTTTGACAATAATAATTGCGACAGAATGAGAGATATTATGACAATGAAATATATTTTTAAGGGACTCCGGTTCAAGTTTCGCGGTCAAAATTTCTTCAGGTGGCCGAGGTGTGGGCGCAAAAAAATAAAAATGAAAGAATTAAAAGAGAATAGGCTTATGGTAACACGACACGTATATTCGTTTTGGCTGCACGTGGGAAGAAATCCAGCAATGGTAAATATATAAATACTCATTGAAATTGAAAAATAGAAATGAAAGGGGTGTGTGTTCAAAACATGTCAGATTCAATATCGGCTACGTGCATCGATCTGCCGTATCCTCTTCAACTTGCTAAAGACTTTGTGTATTGGTCTTCGGTAATTCTCTCACACAACTATACGTTTTATATAATTCCTCGTCACTCTCTTTGCACCATCAACTTGTCATTTATTCTATTCGGCAAAACGGGAAGCCCTTCTCATTTGAAATAATTTTTTTTTTCTTCATTTATTTTCCCTTGTTCAATAATAATTTTTTTTTTCATCTTCACCAAACATCAGGAAACGCAATGAGAAAGAGGTTTCAAAAATTCATCTTGACATACGTGTATACGTACGTCTTCTACAGTGTGCAGACTCATATTTCCATTCAATCTCATGTAAAATACCAAAAAAAAAAAATAATAAAAGAAAAAAAAGTATGAAATAAATAAATTAATAGAAAAAATATATTCCCAACCTTCAAACAATAATTTTTTGTCTTTTATATTCAAGATAGAATAATAATTTAATAATTAAAAATATTTCCGTGTCTATATTTCTTCAGCAGAAAATTTATATAAAATATTTAATAATTAATTCTGCAACGATAATTGTTCCTTTTATTCGATTTCATAATTGTCTGTTTTTTATTTTTAATTATATATTTCCAGTAATAAATCACCGATATCACAAGACGAATTATTTTTATAATTCCTTCAAGCTACTTCAAGCAAAGATGAAATATCCCTCGTCGACTTAGGGTTTCAAGATAATTACAAGTGATCAATTACCGTCTGACCAATTAATTTATATTCCACTCAAAATTGTCTAACTCTTCAAATTTCCATCATAATAAATGAGCGGAATATTTTTTATCCCATTCAATAACATAAAAAAAAATTAATTCAAATATCGCTTGTGCCTACATATAAATACAATATATATTGCTATAAATTTAATACAAAGACGAATAATCAGAATATATATTCAATAAAAATAAATATTGTAATATTTAATTTGTGGATTGAGTTGTCATAAAAAATGTAGTGAATATTTTTTTTTGCGTACGTATTTGAGTTATTTAAGTGAGCATAGACACCCTTCTTCTTCTTCTTATATATGTACACACACATACATACCCTTTTTAGTCAGTAAATACATTTTAGCGCTGTAGCGGGTAATGTATAATATTTTTAATTGGATCTCACTTTCTCGCTTGCTCTCGCATCATATGCCGTCGCTTACTAATGCCGCTGCTGAGTAAAGAGACTTTCTTTTTTTATATTTCTGTTTCTCTCTCACTCTCTTTCTCCCTTACATAGTACCACCACCACCACCCATTTCCATCACCTTCATATTTCCATATACTCACACTAGGCTCAAGAGAAAAAAAAAACGCTCGAAGCTTTTCACACTGCCGGAACTCGCAATTATTCTCGCCTTTCTCGCGAATTGTTACGCTCTGAATTATATTTTTCATCAACTTTATATTATATACATATAAAATATACTCATATGTGTATATAGCTTGAGTATATATATACATTCTTCGAAGACTATTTGATTATTTAATTTAATTTTTATTTAGAAGCAAATTTGGAGCTGTGAAAATTTTTTTTTTTGGAAAATAATAATTAATTTGATATTTTTACACTGTTTTATGTATAATTATAAATTTATATATGCTATTTGGAGACTGATATGTAATAAATAAAAGAGTAATTTTATTTAATTAAATTATTATTCGTGTTTATAATTATTTATCAATTAATATTTTTTTATAAAATGAAATTTATTATTTTGTCGAGTTGATTATCTGTTGTTATAAGTTTTATTAATTATTTACTTGGTAAATGGTACGTGGATTTGTTTGATAAAAAATAAACAAGCAATTATAGTGTCTGGTAATTTTGTTGTCATGAAAAAAAAAAAAAAAAAAAAGAGGGAAGAAAAACTGACACTTATAAACTATGAAGTATAATATTAGATTATAATCTCTCTCGTTTAACACCTCACCAATGAGAAAAGAACATCTGTGATGTGCGGCTGCATCATCGTCCATTGATAAGAATCTTCGTTGGTTATTGTTGATGGGTAACAAAAAATAAAAAAAAAACAAATATAATGCCCAGTATCTTATTCGTATAAAAAAAAAAATTGAAATAGACATAATAAATACCGGATGAACCCTTTGTCGATAGATAAAATTTCTGACAACTGAATAAAATGTGTTTGTCAAAAATAAATAAAATAAATAAACAATTCATTATTTTTTTTTTCTCTAATTATATTCACTTTATTTTTTTAATTCAATAATATATTAATCTCTATTCATAAACAACAGTGATATAAAATGAAACACTGTGTATTTTTTCCAACCGTTGCAATGGCGTTTTTTTTCTTCTCATAAAATAATTTCGTGTGTAAAAAAATTAAATTATTAATTTCTGTCAAAAAATTTTCGTAATTAAATTATTAAATTTCCGATACAAATAAATAAATTACAGAACAATTCATCCAAGTAGAATATCTCAAATTATTAAGTGACATATCAAAAAAAAAAAAAAAATGAATGAATAAGAAAATGTATTCATAATATTTCCAGTAGTTTCAAAGAATAAAAAAAGGAAATTAATAATATATTCTATTGTTATTCAACAACAGATGAGATAAGTATATATTTATGTATATATGTGTGTAATGTTGGTGACCCACCATTTTGTGATTTATTCATTGGCGTTGGCCCACATTTTAAGGGTGGGTTTATTTTTCGAGTAAAAAAAAAAATAAAAAAAAAAAGAAGCCAGCGAAATCTATGGACCAACCCTCGCCCCCTATGACATTTATTTAACAAGGTAACGTTGTTATGTCGTTAGGACAGATTAGGGGGAACCCCTAGTGAGTGAAGCAAGAGCCTAACGACCAATAGAATTGTCCCGAACGATGAAAACGTTTATCGACGGGCGTGCTCTCTATTGCGACGTGCTGCGATCAAGCAACGGATTCTATTTACTTTTTATTTATTTTTTTTTTTTACATCATTTTTTTACACGACTCAATCACAACCGGATGTAGATTGTACATTTTATAATGCTTCTATTTTTTTATTTTAAATTTCTCTTTCATAATCGTTAATTCTTTCATTTATAGAGAGGCCTGTAAGTGCAGGATCAATTGAATTTTTATTCTGAGTTCACCTCAATCTTTCCGATACATTGACGTTATAATGATCGTGAGAAATATTGAATTAGTAATTACAATATATTTATGAGAGAAAATAATTATTCATATGAAGATAAAATTAAAATTATTATTTGATATGAAAAAGAAAAAAAATTAATTTAAATATTTATTGGAAATTTTTTAGGGATAATATTAAATTATTATAATGAATTTATATATGTGTGAATAATTTTTATATATATTAAAATAAATAATCTAGATTTTTGTTTTCATGAGTCAGTTAATGAGAATTGTAATTTAGCGGAATGAGAATAAATGGAAGAATAAAATAAAATGAATTAAAATAAAAGCACGTAAAAAACTCGAAAGTTATTCTCGCGAGCGTGTTCTAGGGAATATGAAGTATACAAGAGAGACTTAGGGGATTTATATTCATACACCAAGGTATATCATTATCATTTAATTTTCGTGTTCACGCTGTTGTTGAAAATTTCATGTCGTTATCCTGAAAGAGTGCGATATAACGACGGCTCTCATATATTTTCTTGCCAAATCAAATTCAAATGATATATATTACACGATTGGTGGGAAGGCCATTATTATTTTATAATATACATACAAATATTTTTATTATTATTTTTTTTTTATTTTCGCCATTATGGTAAATTGCTTAGTAAATGCTTCAGAAAATATTCCATCACACTTTTAAATTTTTTTTTAACTTTAAATATAAAAAAATAATACAATAAAAAAAATAAAAAAAAAAAAATTCATCATTTTTTAATTATTTTAATTTCTTTTTTCATTTTTGATTTTTCTTCAAATTATTTGGAGGACAAAATTTTCATTATAGATTTGTGCGCCATCTATAAAATGTACCGTGGTACAATTTGAGTTATCCTTGATGATACAGCAATTTTTTATATTATAATTAACCGTGTGTCGATAAAATAACGCACTGCCAACGATTTTTTATTCATAGAATACCGACGACGACAATGTGAATGATGTCATGGAAATGTTTCTTCGAAATATCGTGCGGTGTCAGACAAAGCGATTCGTTCGTCATTTAATATACTTCCACCCCTATATTCAAGTTGAATTCAACATTGACCGTCATAGGGTTCGGGCCGCGCGCATTCGCGAATATTATGACACTTACGAAAAAATTTTTCGTATTGCCAAAACGTTGTGTTATTAAAATTAAATTAATAATAATGAAGTAAATTAAATTATAAAAAATATAATGAGTATTTCACAGGATAGTATTGGTACCATTGTGTGCAGAGAAGTCTTTGATGAAACATCGCATCCCTCTAATGAAGGTCAGTAAAAAATAAATAATAAAAAAATTCTAAAAATAACTACAAAAGAAAAAATAAATAAAAATTAAAATTCAGCATAAAAAAAAAAATTTTTTTTCAATATTTATTTAAATTTCCAATAAAAAAAAAAACTGTAATATAATATTTATTTGCTCAGTTTTCTTCATTTCAAGTTTAATTTTAATAGCTAGTATATTTTAATTCCTGATAAAAATAATTTTTTTTTATCCATTTACAAATTATCAGATGATTAAATATAATATTATATCTTTGTTGTTTATTTATTTGACGATGCCTACGCAACGGCGCGGGCGGCCTGCTGTAGCTGGTGAAAAATCAATAAGTTCCATGCTGCGGCTGAATTATTGTTACTATCTGTGACCCTTGGATTCCCTCCAAATAAAAAAATCACAATAAACATTATCATTTCTTTATCAAATAACATCGATAGATACATCAATAAAATCAAATCTAAATGATAATTCTAAATATTATACATACGTATGAGAAAATATTTTTATTATACACGAGCAGTAGACATAGATCAATGACCGTGGCGAATATACTTACACATGTTTGGTTGGTACTTTATCCACTGAGGACAGCTGGTGCGCCGAACTCACCCTCATTTGCCCTCGGCGCACCTGTCAAAGTAGCCTTGATGGAATTTTTAATCGCAACCTATTCAGCCATTATATTTACAGACACTGACACATTTTCTTTTATTATTTTTTTTTCTCATTTCATGAAATAATTATAAGACCACTTTTATTTAGATCTACGTGAATAGATTTCATTCATCAACTGTGATATCTTAAGATAAGTATGTGTACATGTATAATATGTACAGTTATATATGTGCTAATGACCCAGAACCTCGAGGGACTGCACTTCACATTGTCATTTATTTTAACAGTAGTTGATGAAGCTTTTTCTTCTATAAATAATTAAAACGATAATTTATACAGACGTGAACGGAGAAGAATTCACGTTTTATCAAGAATAAAAAGTTGAATAAAAGAATGATTGATAAAAAATATAAAGAAGATGAAAAAAAAAAAGAAAAAAAATAAGAAAGTTATTTATTTAAATTGTTGAATTATTTTTTTTTTTATTTTTTTTCAGAGGTCATTGAATATGCCCTTCGTTTGGGAATTGATCCAGATACAGAACCACACCTTCTCGACCTCGCTCGAGAAGGTCTTATGGCCGCATTGCCAAAGGGTTGGTCGCCATGTTTTCATGAATTATCTGGAGCTTGGTATTATTGCAAACAGTCAACAGGCACCACTAGTTGGGAGCATCCGTTAGATGCGCGATATAAGGAACTTGTAGAACAAGCTCGAGCAGGACGAAGTAGACAAGCGAGTATCGGTAAGACATCTGATACTCGTTCAATCCAATTGATGAAGAAAATAAGTTAAATATTGACCAATTCATATGATTTTATTTATTGTTTCTTTAAATTTCTTTATTGCAGATGATGATTCTAAGACAACTGCTAAGGATTTAGAGTCGCAAGATGATGCAACATTGCCGAAAGAGCCACAACCCTTAATATCACCACCAACATCAACAATATCAAAGGTTCCCATAATGCAAACAAAAATTCCAACGAAATTGGCGCCGTTACGTAAATCAACTATCGACATGGTAACACGAAGACGCGATGGCAAACGACCTACTAGCGGTGTTCGTTCTCACAGTGCTGTAATGACTGACAGATTATCCAGAGATTATACAAATTTACGATTTCAAGATCCGAAATTCTTCGAAAGTCCCCGATTATTGGATAATAATGAACAGGAAATAAATTTATCTGAAATTATTAAGAGATCTGAATCAATGAGTCCACGATATGAAAAAGATTGGGAACAATTGTCAAGTAAATTTAATTCAGAGGAAAATATTATTGATATTGATAAATTAAGCGTAAGTTCATTGACGAAATCCGATACAAAATCTTCAACAGATAAATTTAGTAAAGAAATTAATTCACGACAATCGACAAATCAAAAAGAGCTTACACTTAGTGGTGGTGGTTCAATTTTTCTTAAAAGCAATCGTAGTCGTGACAGTACACCGTGTCAAGATGGTGCGCGTTTAGAAGATTTCCAAATTACAGTCAATATTAATGAATCCGGCAATGTTGACAGGCCCAAATCTATTCTACGAGAAAAGCTAATGGAAGACGGTGAGTGAAGCACTAATAAAGCTTATTGTCTCAGACACCTTCTTCCAATCCTCGAATTTATAAATCTATTATTTAATCCGTTAATTATCAAGTTGTTAATCAAGCGATTGATCAATTGATTTAGTATTAATATTTGTAGTATTTAAAGAGTATACGTCCAATAAGTCCTGTACCATTGAACTTTAGAATTTATTTTTATCATCAACGACTATTTCAGACGATCGTCCAATGGAGGAGGAACGAAAGAGCGTGCGCTTTGATCTTGAGAAAGATATGGGGGACATTAAATTTCTTTATTCTGATGATGGTGAGGACGATGAGGCGGAGGATTGGGGTGAGGATTCGTCAGAAGTCAAACAGGATTGTGCTAATGCAGTTGATAAGCTTTTGGATAGTTTAAGTGTTAATTCAAAAAATTGTAAATTAGACGAAATAAATTATGCGAATAAGGAGACGTTGAAAGACGTGAACGATTGTGATACAGAGATAAAAGCATCGAAGGAAACAAATTCAACGCCAGCTAAGATAGTTGGACATCGATTTCTTGTACAAAATGTACCGGAAACTGATGATTTAAATCAGTTTGTTAAGGAGGATTCTACTACTGATAATGATTATTATCCAACGAATAAATTTAATAATATTAAAAATATTGATTTATTTTCAAAGAGTGATAGCGAGAGTACACCGAGAATGAGTAGATTAGATGAATCGAGATCGAGTAATCTTGATGATATTCGTAAAAGTAAGGAAATTATGTTGGAAGCTATGAAAAAAACTGATCAACGTCAACAAATTGATAAACAACGTGAAAAAGATCAAGTGTATCAGTTGATGAAATTACGAACTGATCTCGAGGCAATTGATCATGAACGCAGTAAAAAATCACGACGAAATATTGATGAAGATGTGAAAAATATTATTAGTAAACAGCATGAAAGAGAAATTGTTTCACTGAAGAGGAGTCTTGAAGTTAAATTGGAAAAGACTAAAAGAGAAATTGAAGCAAATTTTACTGAACAACAAATGACAATGGAACGTGATGTTGAATTGAGATTAAATGAACTCAAACGTGAATTAGCTGAAAAGGAGAATGCAGAAGTTGAGGAATTGATTAATGAAATGGATGAAATTCGTCGAGAAAATTTAGCGAAGATGAAGAATGAATTAGAAGTTTGTTATGAGAAAGAGCGACAAGAAATTTTGGAAAAATTAAAAACAGAATTGAATGATAGAAAACGTGAATTATTGGCATTGCGAAATAGAGAAATTGAAGTTATGGAGAATGATTATGAGAAAACATTGGATGAAGAGAAGGCTGTTAAATTAGCTGAACGTGAATTTGCTCAACAGCACAGTGAAAAAATAGAAATAATGAAAAAACAAATGGAAAAAGAATTCGAAGATTTAAAAAATGAACTCAGAACAAAGCAGAGAGAAAAAATGAATAAAGTTACAGAAGATCATGAAAAATGTTTAGCGGAAATACAGCGAGATTTTCGTGTCGAAGTAAGTTTAAAAATAATATTTCGCTAAATAATTTAATTAAATTAATAATGAATTTTTTTAATTATTCAGGAAGGAATGGCGAGAAAAGTTTATAAACAACAATTGGATGATCTTCGTGCTGATTTTTCGCGTGAAATTGAAAAGGAAGGCAAAAAAATCTCCGATCGTGCTACGCGACAGGAGACTGTAGATTTTGAAAAAATTCGTTGTGAAAAACGTTTGTTGGAGGATAAATACAGAACATTGAAAGAAAAATATTTGAAGCTGAAAAATGACGTGCGTTTGGCAGTGGAGAAACGAAATAAACGTAAAGAGGGAAATACAACTGCGTCAGAGACGGAAAAATCCGCGTCAACAAGAACTAGAACCGACCGAACCGAGTCATCTTTACAAAAGTGAGTTTATTTAATAAATATTTTCTTAAAATATTTTTAAAAAATAGCACGCAATTATCAGCGTGATCTCCTATTGCACCACCATTAAATCATAATTATGTACCTACACTGCATAAAAAAAATTCAATAACACTATTATATTACCCATAATGCATAATTTTATAATGACAAAATTAAAAATTTTATTTTACGATGATAATACAAAAAAAAATTTGCCGTTTTGGTACATTTTATTCATATTCATGTTATTTGCCTTAATATCTGGCTATAGGCCTTAATTTGTATATATTAGAACACCATCAAGAAACACTAGTTCATGCTCGAGGCCGGCGGAGAGTCATAATTTAAATGCCACTGAAAATAATGATGGACAAACGTCATTGGGATTTCCACTTACGTTAAGTCAAGGCGACTCGAGAAGTGCAACTAAAATTGAATCTGATGATACAACAACCGCCAGCGAAACAATGAACTCAAATATAGTTAAGAAAAAAAAAATATATGGAAAAAAAACGAATATTGTGCCAAAAGTTATACAAAATAATAATAATGATACTGAAAATCCAGTGGAAAATATTAGAAAACAGTTGGAAAAATTAGAGGATTTAGGAGATCAATTACCGACTAATGATACTGCGTATACTCTGCGATATCCATTTCAAGACAAAGGTTTAATAAATGTTTAATTATATTTATTTATTTATTTTTTTCATTGGAACTAATTTTTTTTTTTAAATATTTTTCTTTATTTCAGTGCCAGTTAATTCATCGTCAGAGCTTGAATTTTTTCGACATCGGATTCATGTTGAAAGAGATTCTGTAAAGCGTGCACGAGAGACATTGAAAGCACAGCAAAATATGTTCCAGGGTATACAAAAAGCCTGGAAACAACGAAGTGCAAGAGCAACGTTAGAACAATTGGTTCAGGTAATATTAAAAAAATTTTTTTTATGGAAATAAAAGAGAACAATTTGTTATTTTTTTTTGTTTTTTTTTTTGTTTGAATTGTTTCAATATTTAATAATACTTATTAGGAGGAACGTGAGCTTTCCGATATGGAGGTCAGTCTTCATCGAACAAAAAGTTTACTTGGTGAAAAGGTGATACATTTGAAGCACTTGGAACAATCATTGGAGAGAGTTACAAGTGCAAAAAAAAATGAAAATGATGCGTCTCCATTGAAAAATGATGAATTAACATTGAGTGATGTCTCGAGTGCCAGTAGTGGTTTTAGCTCTACTGATTTACGTACAGACACAGGTATTGGTGTGTGAGATGATAAATAAATATTAAGAAAAGTCAAAATCAAAAAAAATTTTTTTTTTTTTTTTTT
>JAQQBS010001424.1:3881665-3941688 GCA_030347275.1 Microctonus aethiopoides
TTTTTTTTATTTAATCAATTGTAATAATTGTAAATATTTTATATTTAATTTGATTTAATGTTTCATTAACTTCAGGTTTTGGCACACCGAATATTCAATCAAATATTCTTTCGCAATTAACAGCGACACATCCACCAACCACAACGACACAAAATATAATTGCACAATATGGTCCAAACAGTGGCTTTACCACTAGTGTTGGTACAGTAGAACGTGGACCATCAAATTTAATTGAACGAACGAGAAATATGCGAGACTGGTTGCGACAAGCTCGAGTTGAAACAAATGATTTAATTGGTTCGGCTCAAGCGACGCTTTAATTTAAAAGAGAATGGAATTTATTTTTTGATAAATCTATAATGAATTGAGAATGAAAAAAAAAAAGAGCGAAAAATATTATGAACAATTTTTCTTACATAATTGAGAAAAGTGAAAAATTTTATTACTTTTTTTTTTTTCGACAAAAATAATATTGTTATCATTGTTTATTATTTTTTTCTCCTGTAAATAGTTTGAGGAAAATTTTGTACAGAGAGTGATTTTTTTTATTTTTGTTTATCGCAGAGAAATGAAATATAAACTCAGAATTTTATTAATTATTTATTTATTTATTTATTTTTGAAATATTGAAGGCAAAATATTAAATTAGAAAATTATTATGTAATAAAATTTAAGAAAAATAGATAAATGAACGTAAATGATAATTATGAAAAAAGATTATTAAAATATTTAAAAAAATAAGTCGAGGTATAAACTTAGAAAAATTACAGATTTTTTTTTTTTTTTTTTTCAGATTGTTATAATTAAAATAAAAATAATAAACCTGAAATACTCAAATTAGGATTATAAATTATAAATTCATTAGAGAAAAAGTTTATAGGTAAAAAATTCGTTCTTAAAATTTAATTAACATGAGCGCTTCCCGAATAAATAAAACAGAAAAATAAATAAATAAATAAATTTTGTGACCTCTAGTCGTGCCACCTTTTATCATCACTTAATTAATTCTTACGACAAAATAAAATTGATATATTATACATATACATACGTAAATTATACATGTTTAAAAAATATAATTACGTAGTTTCAAATAACTTTACCAAATTGTTTGTTCTCAATTTTTTTCACCTCAATTTAATAATTTAATAATTTAATAATTTAATAAATAATATATTTCTGTCGTGTATATTTATAAAATTAAAATTATTTATCAATTTTTTTCTTTATTCATCTGGAAATATTTTACAATCTAAGAATTTTTCCTCACAATTATCGCCATTATCCTCAAACAATTGTTTATCCGGCAGCCACGATGTAAGATCGAATTTTCGATTTAATGTATTGTTTTTTAAAGATTTTTGTGCGTGTAAAATAATTGGAGTAATTTTACACATTAATAATCTCACACAGGATGAATCTAAAACATCTAAATTATCAATAATTTGTTCTGGAAGTTGAGGATTTTGTGCTTGTTCCAATAAATTTTGAATCTGTAAGATGAAATAAAATTTCATTATAAAAAGAAATAATTTTTTTTTTTTCATCATTTTATATTATTAAATAATAAATAAATCATTATTTGTTTATTTTACCCGTTCATTTCTGGTATTCATGATGAATTTAAGTGGATCAAAGTTACTTTCATCATTGTTTATATTTTCTTCAGGCTCTTTGTTTGCTTCTTTTTTATCTTTCATCAATGAATTGATCTATTTTTTAATAATATCAAATTTATTTATAAACGAATATGTAATTTATATTTAGAATTATTTCGAAATACAATTATGAATAAAAATGTACCAATTGTGCTAGGAAAATAGCACTGTTTACAGTGATTGCGGCTATTTTTGGTGAGTCCAAACCGAGAAGACGAAAGAATGCTGACGTCAAATTATCCGAATAATTTCCCTTTGGTATTTTATCATTTTTAACATATTCATCACCGCGTTTTTTATTATTATCCTGTTGTTTCCAACTATTCGCCACTAAATCTGCAATTTCTTTCGCAGTCTCCAAATAATTACGTGCATATTTCAATCCATTTTTTAATTTTTCCAACACTCCTAATCATAAAAAAAAAATTATTTTACTCAATTTATGATGAAAAAAATTTATAAAAAAAAATAATTTACCGTCATTTCTATTTGCTTCTCCGAATACACAGTGACATATTGCAATGAAACAAATAAAATTTTTATTAGAGAGAAGCAACATCCTTCTAGCTCGAAGACAACAACTGTGACTGAAGAAAAATAATTTTCTATAATCGTTATAACGGATTTTCGTGCAATTAGTCGCTTATTTACTTCAACATCAACTCATTCTCGAAGAATAACTTGAAGTGTCACATGTTTCGGTTCGTCGCTCAACCACGAACATGACTACTCAAAATCCTGCTCCAGTCTCATTCATATTCCTCAGTGTGCTGCTTCTTCACCTAAAAAGTTAACCTGTCTTGAAGGCAAAAAAAAAAAAATGATTCCATTAAAAAAATATTTAATATTATTATTGACTTTAAATTTAATAATTTTCCCTCAATCACTCATTGGCCAATCAAATTTTTTCCTCGACGAAGTGCGAAGTCTCAGTGAACTCCCAATGTCAAAGTTGATTAAAATAAAGACCAATTTGGCTGAAAATAATGGTGAGTAAACTAATATTAATAAATAAAAAATTAAAGCAAATAAATTTTTGTCTTTTTTAAATTTAGATATTTCGGAAGTTGATGAGGAAATTGAAGGAAGAAGAGTGTCAGTGACACTGCCAAAGGCATTACCTTTAAGACAAATTGATAATAAATCAATAAAACGACATGATGATTATTGGGAGGAAAAAGGACACGATACAAAAATATCAAAAATATTTCAACTTGCAATTACAACACTTTCATTTTTAGCATTTGGTGGTTATTTAATTACTCTAATTATTTCTGCAATAAGAAGAAATTCCATGTCAAATGGCTCTAATGTTATTGTTTTATCTGTAAGTATCAAATTCTCTCGAGTCACATAAATAAATATCAATAAATATAATCCGACAATTTATTAAAATAAATTAATAACATTCACAATTTTATAGAGCTTACAAAAGTACACGAGACCAAAACGTTATGCATTCATCAATGATCCAATGGAAAATGAATTTGATGTGGATAAAATGTATCAAGGAATGATTATGTTATCAGAAAAATATACATCGTATCATAAATATCGTTAATAAATTTTTGTTTATCAAATTGATAGATTTAAATTTTATTTGAGTGAATTATTTTAATATTTCATTTCGTATTTTTTTTTTTTTTTATGATTAATTTATCAATTGACCAGGAGTGAAAATGCTAAAATGTAATAAAATCGAATAGAACATTGACGTTTGTGAGTGTGTGTATTTTTTTGTGTACATATGTGTATATATTTTGAAAAAATATTCTTGGCGTGTTGGTCGGGTACGGCGTTTTCGGAGCATGGCTACTACAAATAAACATTTTAGTGTCTGTATAAAACGGTTGGTGTATAAGATGATGACCATATGGCGTACAGGGATAAAATTTTCTGACTAATTTCTAATTAAATTGTCATGAAGATTCACAATATAAAAATTTATTTAAATAAGAATTTATAAAAATAATTTTTCTCATTTGTAAGAATTTTTTTTTTGGATTTTACCTGGGATTTTATTAATCGATCGAGTGAATTAAATTTATTCATGATCGATCGATGGGCAAGTTGATATTGTTATAGTTATAATTATGTTTGATTTGAAGTAAGTAAATTAAATTGGGGATAAGTGAAAAATACGCAGCAACATTTCTTCGAAACAATGATTTACCCAATATTTATTTTCACACAGCTTCCAAAATGATCCACCCTGGGCACTCTGAGCAATCTTCAGTGAGAGATCAAGCCACGCCTCTTCTTGGATATTAGAGCAAATCACAGACGTCGTCGCTTCATGACGATGTGAATTTTTTTTTTTCTTTTTTCATTTTTTTATTTTTATTTTATCATTTTTTTCGGATTTTACTTAAACGTGAAATCTCGTGTTGAACAGATCGCGACGGTTTGAGAATATTTTTAATTCTCCAGTGATGTGGTCTTGGGAAAATTAATATAATTATAAATAAATATTTAAATAAACAAATGATTAAATAGTGAAGTGAGAATTTTTAATTCAGAAACTAAAAAAATAAAATGAGGAAATTATAATTAAGTGTTGTTTAATGTGATTGTACTATGTAATATTAAAAATTAAAAATCATGGAGCAGTACGAGACAAAAATATCTGCACCACAAAATAATATTTCGTCATCAATGTTAAAATTTGGCGTGGAACGAATTTTATCAAATGAATTTTGTCCAAAAAAATCAAATACCCAAGATTTAATTGTACAATTTACAAATAAAAATTCAAACGAATTGTGTCATTGCGCCGGTAATTGCAATGAGTGTATAACATTTTACGATTTTTTACCGTCCACCAGCTATGTCGAAATAATAGAAAAATATCAAAATTTATGTCGACCATCACCAGTACGACCATTACCTCGTGGTAAGAAAATTAAAAAATAAAAAACACTAATTAAAAATATATTTTATAATTTTTCAAACGTCACATCATCAAATGTATACATTACCATATGAGTTTACTTTATCATTTCTATTCCTCTAATTTTATTTTCCTGTTTTACTATATCTACGTTGCAATAGCTACCGACCAAGTAGGCCATAATATTTACGCTTGAGTGTATTCTCGCGTTTCCTGTCTGTGTTTAAACGACATCTTAAGTGCCACCAAAGGTTTATCCTAACTCTATAAACATTGGGTATCATTTCAGGTCTAATTGTACAACATCGTATATAATTCAATGAAGGGTTTCATAACATTTCCCGAATAAAAATAACAAATAAAAATAATTAAAACACTGAAGTATAATTTATATATTTTTTTATTTACTTTTTTAACTAAGGATAAAATAAATTTAAGTCTAATTATATTCATGAATATATTTAGAATTTAATTTAATTTATTTTATTATATTTATCAGTGAAATATATAAGCTTATAAATATTGTATAAATATTAATGCATCTGTGTGTCACTCAATTTGTCGACAAGAATTGTATAAAGACAAAGAATAGGGGGACTTAACCACACTGTTTAACTCAGTACAGATGTTGTATATGTTCGCACAGTTGTAAATCTCAAGATTTTTATACTCTGTGTAAATGTTTAAAAGAAATATATTTTTTTATTTAAACAGACACCCCATAAGCACACACTTGAAAATTTTCCCCTCTTTTACATTGTATAATTTAATTTAATTTAATATTTATTATTTTATTTTATAATTAAATATTAATTTTTTTTTTTTCGGTTGAGAAATTAAATTAATGAAAAATATTTTTTATTTTTTTTTTATTTTAAGTTTATGAATAGCTATTAGTGTTTTATTATTGTTTATATGTTGTATTAGTGAGTTCAATTATCGCTTGACATATTATGTATTTTTCGTTTGTTTATTTAGTTTCAATTTCATCGTCTACAAATAATGGAAGTGGAACAGCTGAAAGTGGATCACGACGTAAGAGATCGTGGTCGAGAGCTGTGTTTAGTTCACTGCAACGTAAAGGTCTTGAAAGAAGATTTTCATTGCAAAAATATATTACTAAACCTGATCGACGACAATTAGCTGCTACTTTAGGACTCACTGACGCTCAAGTAATTTATTATTTTATTCTGATGATTGAAATTTCGGATTCAGAATTTTTATTATCATTCGATTAATTTATTAGATAAATTTTTTTTTTTTTTTTTTTGATTTATTTAATTTTTCTTTTTTATTTATTTTAGGTCAAAGTTTGGTTTCAAAATAGACGAATGAAATGGCGTAACACAAAGGAGTGCGAGAATGTAACGCCATCAAAGTCAAATTCAATGCAGCATGATAATTCAAGAAGATCATTATTCACAGCGAAATTAGATCAGAAAAAAAAATTGATGGAGATAAATTCTCGTCGGATAAATAAAAAAGATGAAAGAAAAAATGAAAAGGATGACCAGGAAGAAGAAGAAATTGAAGTTGCTATTTAAAATGAATATAATAATTAATCATTTAGCTGTAATATTTCTGTATAATTGTTTAAATTTATTCAATGTAAATAATATTCAACAAATATATAAAAATATATTCTTATGAATAATGGAAGATGATCAAATTATCCGAAATAAAATAAGGAATTAAATATTTAAAATAAAATTAATTTCTGATTGATAAATAAAAAAAAATTTATTAAAACGTCTTTGCAAGTCAATGAAGTTGGCTGTTATACAATTGTATCGTCTTTTGTTATGTTTATTTGATGATTCAATCACACTGAAAAAAGTACATTCATTGACGAACGAAATTTAATTGACAAAAAAATGTTTCGTTTTATAAAACATTTAAAAAATATTTATCAGCATCAATCAATGCAATTAAATTCGTCTATTATATTTGTTCGACATCAACAAACAAAATGTAATAAACCACTAGCAGCTATTGAGACACATGAGTGTGTACAGCTGACAGCGAATGAAATTATAAGTGAGTGTTGACATGAGAAAAAAAAAATGTATAATATTATAAAATTTAATAATTTTTCTAAAATATAATTAATTTAATTATTTAATTATATTCAGACTCACCATTGACACAATCTCACTTGAATAATGGGGGTTCTTTATCAATTTTACGTCCTGATATTGATACACAATCCATTGAACAAATCGCACGAATGGATAATATGACAGAAATGATTGATGAAAAAATGTCGATTTCATTTCAAGAAATTCCTGGACCTGCAATATTAAAATTATGGGAAAAATATTGGAAATACGTGCCGATATTTGGTACGCAACTGTTTTGCAGTTTGCTTATGAACAAAATTACCGAGGGTACGAAATACCTCGAATGATAATTTAAAAAAACATTTAATTAATAAAGAAAAAAAAATATTGTTTTATAATACAGGTCGTTTATTGTGGAATAGAAATATCACTCCATTGAAATATTTCTTTGATGAATATGGACCAATTGTTAGAATTAATGCACCGATGATGGCTGATGTGGTGATGATTCATAGGTAAATTAATTTTTTTTTTTAAATTTACATATAAATTTAATAAATGATTTAAAAAAAATTTTTATATTTTTTTTAAGACCAGAACACATTGCGCAAGTATTTCAACAAGACGGAAGTCAGTCAGTACGAAGTGCTATTGATATTTTGCAGCATTATCGATCGAGTCATCGGAAATCAAAATTGTTTGGGCCATTTACGATGTAAAATTAATTCATCAAGTATTTTTGTTTTTGATGATTATTAAATTCTTCTTTGTTTTCCTGTATTTTTTTATTTATTTTTATTTATTTTAGGCAAGGTCAAGAGTGGATTGAAATGAAATTAATATTGAAAGAATCGTTCTCTCAACATTTTTCTAAAAGTTTCAATAATTTTGATAGCACTTGCAATGGATTAATTCAGAGAGTTCGTAAAATAAGAAACAGACAAGACGAAGTAATATTTTCAAAATTAAATTTCCGTCAGTTTTATAATTTTTCAAGAATACAAAAATGAATATTTTTCAGATGCCACTGACATTTAATGATGACTTATTACGTTGGGGAATGGAGTGTTTTTATTCATTGATATTCAATAAAAAAATTGGATTTCTCGATACCGTGGGATTAAATGCAGCATCGGAGCAATCAAAATTAATTGATGCGCTTTTGATTGCACATCGATATTTAAATCGATGCGAAACAGGTTTCCAAGTGTGGCGATTTGTTGAGACGTATAATAGTAAAAAATTATTTAATGCCTTAGACACAATCGACAAGTAAATAAATCAGAAAATAATTTTTTTTTCATCGTAGAAAAAATTTTTATCGATGAATTTTTCATTCTATTTATCTTATCATTTTTCTTAGCATTATTGCAAAATATATTCGACAAGTGCAGAGGAAATTAGAATTTAAATTGACGAATGAAATGGGAAATTCCTCACCTGTATTGGAAAGTCTTCTGATTAATCAACAAATGAATCTTGATGATATTTCTATTCTTTTAATGGATTTAATTATTCTTGGAGTTCAAGCAGTCAGTAATACTCAAGCTTGTCTCTTGTATTTTTTGGCGAAAAATCCAAGAGTCCAACGTAAGCTTTATGATGAAGTTTCCAACGTGTTGTCCAGGGACAAGTCAACATTGTCCGAAGAAAATATCCAACAAATGCCGTATCTAAATGCTTGCTTACAAGAATCTTTAAGGTAATAAATAACGATTTGTTATTAATCCATTTCCATTAATAAATTATAAAAAAAAAAATTTTTTTTCGTTTGTATAAACGATTTTTTTTTGTAGATTACGACCAGCATTTCCATACATCAGTCGATTGCTTTCAAAGAAAATTACTCTTCACGGCTATGTTATTCCAAAAGGGGTTAATATATTTTTTTTGAAAATTTTTAAAAATTTTGTTTCATAAAATTAACTAATTACAGTTATTTTTTTTTTTTTATGAATGTTTCTAATTATTTTTTCAGACATACCTCATTATGGCTAATGGAATATCGTCCCGACGTGAAGAAAATTTCGAGGATCCAGAAAAATTCCTACCTGAGCGATGGCTGAATGAAAAATTCGATGATAATCTTGTAAAACAAGAAAAATATTGGAGTTGTTTACCATTTGGTCATGGTACACGCTCTTGTCTTGGAAAAATTATTGCTGAGACGCAAATAAAATTGTTGACAGCTAAGGTAATTTGAATTTTCAACTGAAAAAAAATTAATAAATATTTGGAAGAAAAATGAAACATTTATTTTTGAATTTTCAATTTTTTTTTTGGTTTTAGATTGTTCGGGAATTCAAAATTGAATACGATTATGCTGATATTGAGAGTAGATTTTTGCTTGTGAATGTTCCAAAAAAACCATTACGGTTCCGATTTGTTGACAGAAATTAATTCATTGTTCTTTGAATAACTGTTAATCTTGCATTTTTCAGTACAATATAATAAAACACTTTGTTTTTAATTTTTTTTCTTAGAGAAATAGAATTTCTCAATTATAAACTCATTGTTCAATCAGATAAAAGTGCACAATGTTTTTCATTTCCCTAAAACAGCACGCAATGTTGCAAAATAGGAAAGTGTTGCCGAAACAAACTGCGAAGAACAAAACAAATATTAATAAATAAAAATTATTTTCATTCAAACAGAAATATTCACTTACTGATGAATAAAATTGCAAAGTCAACGGTGGAAGTAGACCAGGAATTGAGATAATAAATGGCTTGTGAGCCCGACAAATAACAAAAGCCACAGATTTTTGTATTTTAGTTGAACTGCCAACCCACGATGAATCATAAATTGACCAAGCTATTTTTTGACTCTTCCAAAAAAATAATTAAATAAATACCGTTTCAAATTCCTTTCTTTTAATCGATTAAACAATTAAAAAAATCAATTACGTTTACCATTTCACGTACATCATCCGCTGGCCAAGCCATCATATAAATTCTCAAATAACTCGTCGTAACAATTAATATAAATTGCAAACTTTCAGTAAGTGGTTCGCGCTGAAATCGAAAAAAAATTTTTACACATTCTCAAATTAATTATTACAACCAATAAAAAATAATTCCTCACAGAAATTAATGGAATAGCGCCAAAAATTATTGTCATTGCCATCAGTAAATTGCTTTTCAACAACATAAATCGCGCAGTATGAGTTAATAATTTAAAAAATCTGAAAATATAAATAAATCTTTAATAACGAAAATATTACTAAATAAAAAAAAATTGCCATTAATTAATTCACTAACCTTATACAATTTTCATGTTCATTAATACAATAATTTAGTTCTTCCAATTCGCGGCTGGATTTAATTTGTACATCTAAAATTTCTAATTTCGCCGATAAATAGCACAGTAAAAAAGAAATCGTAATATCGGTAGTAATACCTAGTCCCGTTTGAAATATTGCAATTACTTGCTGAATAAATATAAAATAATGTCGCTTTCTAAACGGTTTTATTTCAAATGGATACCAACTAGTTGCCGGCAATAAATCTGATGTGACAAATGGACCAAAGGAAAAAAATATTGCCGCCTGTGCAAATAATACAACGCCAAATATCCACATTGACAAATAACGATTCACCCAATTGTGAAGTATAATTTCATTGTCACCCTTAACTGTTTTCACAAATGAAATAACTTCAGCCAATAAAACCTCAACAAATTAAATTACAAACCAATAAACAAAGTAAATTCCATGAATAAATAATTATTTTATTTATAAATATAATATTACTTACTCGCAAATTTTTTTCTTGCCATTTACAGAGAATAAAATTAAATAAAATTATTGTTAACGCTGTTGTTTCCGATAATACCTTCATTAATTTTACCGACTCATTACGATAATGATAAGCCCCTAATAAAAGTGGTATGAAAAGTCCGATGGCATTTAACAATGATACAAACCATTGGAAGTTTTTGAAAATTCGTACGGAAAAATTTGAATCAAAATTTGACGGCCACGTAGAAGTTATTTTAGCACAAAAAATAATAGCACGTAAAACCAATGTAACATTCATGCTTATAAATTTTTTTCTATGGATATTTTTATTAGAACAAGACTTACAACTTCACAAATACAATACTTTGTATAAGCTACTAATAAATAAAAGGTTGATAGTTTTCTTTGACCGAAAATGACTTGTTCGAGATGGTTTATATTAATGATTGAATGTGAGAATACAATCATATGTTACAGTTATTAAATTTTTCTACATGGTAATTAATATAATGATTGTTTGAAGGAATATGGAATACGATCGACAGTACCACGCCTTTAATTACAGTAGTCGTGGTGCTTTGAATAATTTATTGTGAAAAGCCTTGCAATCGGTGTAGATTGAAAACGTTTTAGAATTAAAATTGATATAGAAATAAATTTAGAATTTACTTCGTTTATTATTGTGAGGGATAAGAAATAATTTTAAGCTTGAACTGCAACACGCAATGCTGTAAAATAGGAAAATACTGTAGAAAGAAACTGAAAAAGATAAATAATTATTTGTTGTGAATATAAATATGTGTGACAGTTTGTGTTTTTTTTTTTTATTGTGTGATGAATAATGATATTTAAATACCGATGAGAAAAATTCGTAAGAAAGTGCATCCATAAATCCAACGACTTTGATAGTAATTGGTGTTTGGGTTCTTCTAATAACACTCAGCCACAATTTTCGCATTGCTGGTGAATGAGTTGATGACACGTGAAATATATTACGTGTCATAAAATTCCCAGACTTTGATTATGAGTGGATATTTTTTTTTATAAGAAATTAACTTTGAAAATTATTGATAAAATATTAATTGATTATTATTGATGATCGATAAAATGCTCACGACATTTATTAATTTTTCCGCTGGCCAAATGCACACGAAAATACTCATAGACGCACTTATTACCAGCACAGTAAATTGAAGTTTCACTAACATTGGTTGATTCTATAAATTATTATTTCTAATAATTTTTATTTTTCATTTTTTCTCAAATTGTATGAATTAAAAAATTAAATTGTTACTTACAGATAACAGTATGATTGCACCAAATATCATTCCAATTTTCGTCATGAATATTGTGGTGAGGAAAATAAAGCGAATTGCATAAATTACTTCATCAGCAGAACTGAAATAAAATATTGATGAAGATGATGATGGAAAAGTAAAAATTTTATAACAGAAAATTTGATATAATTCGATGTTGGTAATGGAAAATAGACCTAAGAATATTTTGATGGATTTTTATGAATGAACGAAGGTTTTTAAAGTTATCAATATTTTTAGTTTGTTTAGCGAGTATTTCCAATCTTGCACTAATGTACCAGAGAAATAATGCAGCTTGGCAATCTAATGCCATACCTGCAGAGCACTGAAAACCGACAATGGATTGATGTAAGTAAACAATTGTTGAAATTATTATTGAATCAATTGGAAAAGGATAAACAGCATCACACGGAAATTTTTGTGGTAAAAATAATGGACCAGTAATCACTCCAATGGATATTAAATAATAACTGCACGTCATGTATCCTTGAAAGATCCAACATTTGTTTACGTATTTTTGAAGTACTGTCAATTCTTCTTCATTTGCATTGATTATATATTCATTCATCTCCATGTCGATTTTCTGTATCGTAAATCAGACAGTAAAAATTAATAATAGATTATGATATTATCAATAATTAGACAAGGAGAAAAATTTAGGTGAAGACTTACTTGAAATTTTTCACGATGAATTCGCACTATGATTGTTTTAACAATAAAATTGATCACACCAGAAATAAGAATTGCCGATTTCATAATGATAAATGTGTTGTTGGAAAATTTTTTAATTGAAATAATTAATGGAAACAGAAGACTGAACGATAATAATACAGAAAAAAAGAAAAAAATATCAAATAAAATTATATTGATACTTTTTTTCAAATTTTTTGTAGGTGACCAAATACAAGTTAAAATTACAGTTAATTTAGTAAATTTAATTGCTGATTTAAGGGTGACTTCAAACCTATTTGATTGCTTCATAGTTATGGAAAAACACAATAGTAGTGTGTTTATTCAAGAAAAAAAAAATAATATGTATATATTACATTTACACAAACGCAAATAAATTTTACCGATGTTGCACTACAAACATTGAAGTTTGAAATGAATTTCCGCGATTGAAATTTCCATATTGGCGTTTATAATTTTTGTATACATTAACATCGATCCCGAGGGGTGAAAATAATTAGCACATTACAAATTCACAATGTTTATCATAGCGCGAATGTAGCGGAGAGAAAGGGTTCGTCTGATAGCACCTGGATTTTATCTCATGCTTTGTATTATTAGAACGAGAATTAATTCCCTACTATTATTATAATCTATATACTTGTAATTACACTCAATTATACGTACGGCGCGAAAATAAAGGTGTAAATATTCTCACCATGAATTCATGAAGATACTTTGTTCTCTGAGTCATTTAGTATTTGTATCGAAGTTTTGTTCATTAAGTTATATAATATATCTTCAACAATTCACTTCCAAGTCTTTTGATAAATCGAGTACTTTATCAACAAAATGAATATACGTTATAAAATAATCTGAGGTGTTAATTATATTTTTTACATGATGTATTAAATTTAGTACAATAATAAATATTTGATTTAATGTAATAATGTATGCGATTGGTATGAGTTCAAAAACTGTGACTCATTTGGAATTGAAATAGTAACACCTACTATGTGTTCAGTTCCACGAAAAATATCAGAATATTATTCAAGTTTGAACCACAACACGTAATGCTGTAATGTAGGAAAATGCTGTAGAAAGAAACTGAAAAAGACAAATAATTAATTGTTATAAATATAAATATGTGTGACAGTTTGTGTTTTTTTTTATTGTGTGATGAATAATGATATTTGAATACCGATGAGAAAAATTCGTAAGAAAGTGCATCCATAAATCCAACGACTTTGATAGTAATTGGTGTTTGGGTTCTTCTAATAACACTCAACCACAATTTTCGCATTGCTGGTGGATGAGTTAATGACACGTGAAATATATTACGTGCCATACGATTCCCTGACTTTGATTATGGAGGGATATTTTTTTTTATTAGAGATTAACTTTGAAAATTATTAATAAAATATTAATTGATTATTATTGATGATCAATAAAATGCTCACGACATTTATTAATTTTTCCGCTGGCCAAATGCACACGAAAACACTCATAGACACACTTATTACCAGCACAGTGAATTGAATTTTCACTACCATTGGTTGATTCTATAAATTATCATTTACAATAATTTTTATTTTTCATCTCTTCTCAAATTGTATGAATAAAGAACTTAAATTGTTACTTACAGATAACAGTATGATGACACCAAATGTCATTCCAAATTTCGCCAAGAATATTGTGGTGAAGAAAATAAAGCGGATTACATAAATTACCTCATCAGCAGATCTGAAATAATATATTGATGATAATGATGATGATGATGATGATGAAAAAGTAATAATTTTGTTACAGAAAATTTGATATAATTTAATTGATAATGGAAAATTGACCTTAAAATATTTTGATGGATTGTTATGAAAGAACGAAGGTCTTTAAAATTATTAATGTTTTTCATTTGTTTAGCGAGTATTTCCAATCTTGCGCTAATGTACCAGAGAAATACTGCAGCTTGGCAATCTAATGCCATACCTGCAGAGCACTGAAAACCGACAATGGATTGATGTAAGTAAACAATTGTTGAAATTATTATTGAATCAATTGGAAAAGGATAAACAGCATCACACGGAAATTTTTGTGGTAAAAATAATGGACCAGTAATCACTCCAATGGATATTAAATAATAACTGCACGTCATGAATCCTTGGAAGATCCAACATTTGTTTACGTATTTTTGAAGTACTGTCATTTCATCTTCATTTGCATTGATTATATATTCTTGCATTTCTGTGTCAATTTTCTATGTCGTATATCGGACAGTAAAAATCAATCATAGATTATAATATTATTAATAATTAGATGATGAAAAAAATTTATGTGAAGACTTACTTGAAATTTTTCACGATGAATTCGCACGATGATTATTTTAACAAGAAAATTGCATACAGCGGCAATAAGAACTGCCGATTTCATAATGATAAAAGTGTTGTTGGAAAATTTTTTGATTGAAATAATCAACGGAACCAGAAGACTGAATGATAATAAAACGGAAAAAAAGAAAAAAATATAAAATAAAATTACATTGATACTTTTTTTTAAATTTTTTGTTGGTGACCAAATACAAGTTAAAAATACAGTTAATTTAGTAAATTTAATTGCCGATTTAAGGGTGACTTCAAACCTATTTGATTGCTTCATAGTTATGGAAAAACACAATAGTAGTATATTTATCCAAGCAAAAAAAAATAATATGTATATATTACATTTACACAAATGCGAATAAATTTTGCCGATGTTGCACTATAAACATTGAAATTTGAAATGAATTTTCCCAATTGAAATTTCCACATCGGCGTTTATAATTTTTGTATACATTAACATCGATCCCGAGGGGTGAAAATAATTAGCGCATTACAAATTCACAGTATTTATCATTGCGCGAATGTAGCGAAGAGAAAGGGTTCGTCTGATAGCACCTGGATTTTATCTCATGCTTTGTATTATTAAAACACGAATTAATTTCCTACTTTTATTATAATCTATATACTTGTAATTACACGTACGGCGCGAAAATGAAGGTGTTGATATTCTCACCATAAATTCATGAAGATACTCTGTTCTCTGAGTCATTTAGTATTTGTATCGAAGTTTTGTCCAATGAGTTATATAATATATCTTCAACAATTCACTTCCAACTCTTTTGATAAATCGAGTACTTTATCAACAAAATGAATATACGTTATAAAATAATATGAGGTGTTAATTATATTTTTTACATGATGTATTAAATTCAGTACAATAATAAATATTTGATTTAATGTAAAAATGTGTACGATCGGTATGTATTCAAAGGCTGTGACTATCGTTTGGAATTGAAATAGTAACACCTACTATGTGCTCAGTTCCACGAAAAATATCAGAATATTATTCAAGTTTGAACTACAACACGTAACGCCGTAATATAGGAAAATGCTGTAGAAAGAAACTGAAAAAGACAAATAATTATTTGTTATGAATATAAATATGTGTGACAGTTTGTGTTTTTTTTTATTGTGTGATGAATAATGATATTTAAATACCGATGAGAAAAATTCGTAAGAAAGTGCATCCATAAATCCAACGACTTTGATAGTAATTGGTGTTTGGGTTCTTCTAATAACACTCAACCACAATTTTCGCATTGCTGGTGGATGAGTTGATGACACGTGAAATATATTACGTGCCATATGATTCCCTGACTTTGATTATGGGTGGATATTTTTTTAATTAGAAATTAATGTTGAAAATTATTGATAAAATATTAATAAATTATTGATGATCATTAAAATGCTCACGACATTTATTAATTTTTCCGCTGGCCAAATGCACACGAAAACACTCATAGACACACTTATTACCAGCACAGTGAATTGAATTTTCACTACCATTGGTTGATTCTATAAATTATCATTTCCAATAATTTTTAATTTTTATTTGTTCTCAAATTGTATGAATGAATAAAAAAATTAGATTGTTACTTACAGATAACAGTATGATGGCACCAAATATCATTCCAGTTTTCGTCATGAATATTGTGGTAAGAAAAATAAATCGGATTACATAAATTACTTCATCAGCAGATCTGAAATAATATATTAATTGATGATAATGATAATGATGATGATGAAAAAGTAATAATTTAATTACAGAAAATTTGATATAATTTAATTGATAATGGAAAATTGACCTTAAAATATTTTGATGGATTATTATGAAAGAACGAAGGTCTTTAAAATTATTAATGTTTTTCATTTGTTTAGCGAGTATTTCCAATCTTGCGCTAATGTACCAGAGAAATACTGCAGCTTGGCAATCTAATGCCATACCTGCAGAGCACTGAAAACCGACAATGGATTGATGTAAGTAAACAATTGTTGAAATTATTATTGAATCAATTGGAAAAGGATAAACAGCATCACACGGAAATTTTTGTGGTAAAAATATTGGACCAGTAATCACTCCAATGGATATTAAATAATAACTGCACGTCATGAATCCTTGGAAGATCCAACATTTGTTTACGTATTTTTGAAGTACTGTCAATTCATCTTCATTTGCATTGATTATATATTCTTGCATTTCTATGTCAATTTTCTATGTCGTATATCAGACAGTAAAAATCAATCATAGATTATGATATTATCAATAACTAGATGATAAAAAAAATTTTGGTGAAGACTTACTTGAAATTTTTCACGATGAATTCGCACTATGATTGTTTTAACAAGAAAATTGATTACAGCGGCAATGAGAACAGCCGATTTCATGATGATAAAAGTGTTGTTGGAAAATTTTATGATTGAAATAATCAATGGAACCAGAAGACTGAATGATAATAACACGGAAAAAAAGAAAAAAATATCAAATAAAATTATATTGATACTTTTTTTCAAATTTTTTGTTGGTGACCAAATACACGTTAAAAATACAGTTAATCTAGTGAATTTAATCGCCGATTTGAGGGTGACTTCAAAACTATTTGATTGTTTCATAGTTATGGAAAAACACAATAGTAGTGTGTGTTGTTTATTCAAGAAAACAAAAATAATATCTATATATTACATTTACAGGAAAGCAAATAAATTTTGCCGATGTTGCACTACAAACATTGAAATTTAAAATGAATTTCCGCGATTGAAATTTCCATATCGGCGTTTATAATTTTTTAATGCATTAACATCGATCTCATGGGGTGAAATTAATTAGCGCATTACAAATTCACAGTATTTATCATTGCGCGAATGTAGCGAAGAGAAAGGGTTCGTCTGATAGCACCTGGATTTTATCTCATGCTTTGTATTATTAGAACGAGAATTAATTCCCTACTATTATTATAATCTATATACTTGTAATTACACTCAATTATACGTACGGCGCGAAAATAAAGGTGTAAATATTCTCACCATGAATTCATGAAGATACTTTGTTCTCTGAGTCATTTAGTATTTGTATCGAAGTTTTGTTCATTAAGTTATATAATATATCTTCAACAATTCACTTCCAAGTCTTTTGATAAATCGAGTACTTTATCAATAAAATGAATATACGTTATAAAATAATATGAGATGTTACTTGAATTTTTTTTATATGATGTATTAAATTCAGTACAATAATAAATATTTGATTCAATGTAAAAATGTGTGCGATTGGTATGAATTCAAAAGCTGTGATTTATTTGGAATTGGAATAGTAACACCTACTATGTGCTTAGTTCTTGGCGAAATATCAGGTCATAATTTAACTTTGAACTACAACGCGCAATGCAGTGATGTAAGAAAATATTGTAGATAGAAACTGAAAAAAAAAAAAAAAAAAAAAAATATTTTATATGATTTATTATATGTGCAATAATTTTTTATTTATATTTCAAAGTATATGAAAGATTGTACCGCTGAATAAAATTCAAAAGAAAGTATATCCATAAATCCATCAATTTTAATTATAATTGGTGTTTGTGCTCTTCTTATAACATTCAGCCACATTTTTCGTATTGCTGGCGGATGAGTTGATGATGCATGAAATATTTTGAGCATCAGGAGATTACCTGACTTTGAATAGATATTAAAAATTATTCATCAATATAATAATTGAAAAATTGAAGATGAAATTTAAATTAAATATATTGAATCGATGAAATACACACAACATGAATTAATTTTTCTGCTGGCCAAACACACACAAAAATGCTGATCACTAAAGACATCAAAACTATGATGAATTGTATTTTAACTTCTATTGGTTGATTCTGAAAAATTAATTTAAAAAATATTATTTTTCATATTCTAATGATTTTTATAAAAGAAATTGAAACTTACTGATATCAATATAATGGCGCCGAATACTATTCCAATTTTCGACACAATTATTCTGGTGAAGAAAATTAAACGAATCGGTTGAACTAATTCTTGGCCAGAGCTACAAAAACATACTAATAAGAATATAATATATAAATAGAAAAATGATTTAAATAATATTAAATATTAAAAAATTAACCGAAGTATATCTTGATGTGTTTTTATACAAGATCGAAAGTCTTCGAAATTTTTAATATTTTCAATTTGTTTGAAAATTATTTCAAATCTTGCACAAATATACCAAAGGAATAGTGCAGCTTGATAATCTAATGATAAAGCTGCAGCGGACTGGAAACCAACTATACAATGATGTATATGAACAATAGTAGAAGTTATCGCTGAATCAACTGGAAATGGATAAATAGCATCACTCGGAAATTTTTGTGGTAGAAATAACGGGCCAGTGATCATTCCAATAGTTGATAAATAAAAACTGCACGTCATGATTCCGTGGAATTTCCAACACTTGTCTACGTGATTTTGAAGTACTGCCATTTCATCTTCATTTGCACTTCTTAAAAATTCGAACAACTCCAAATCTATATTCTGAATCCCAATAAATAATAATGGAAAATTATTCACATACTGTGAATTAAATTATATCTGGATCAAAATAATTCTTCAAATACTCACCTGAAATTTCTCACGATGAATTCGTACGATGATAATTTTGAAAATAAAATTTATCATAGCTCCAATAAACATCCCTGATTTCATAATAGTAAAAATGTTATCGGAAAATTTACTTATCGAAACAATTAATGAAATGAAAAAACTAACAGAAATAAATACAGATAAACACCAGAAAATTTCGAATAAAATTGCCCAAATATTTTTGTTCGTATTTTTCATAGGTGGCCAAATGCAAGTTAAAAATACAGTTAATTTAGTGAATTTAATTGCCGCTCTAGGCGTGACTTTAAACCTGTCTGAACATGATTGTTTCATAATTATGACGAAATTCAATTGCACTATATGCTGCCAAAACAAACAATTAGTATAAATACAACTAAATAAATTTCAATGTATCACCACAGAGCTTGAATTTCAAAATAAATTTCCTTGCTAAAATTGCAATATATCGGCGTTCATAATTTTTGTACACATTTCCATCGATTCGTTGGGGTGAAAATAATTATCTCATTACAAATTTACTCTACTCATCACCGCACGGATGAAACGTAGAGAAAGGGTTTGTCTAATAACACCTGGATTGTATCTCATGATTTATATTATTAGAACTTGATATAATTTCCTTCTGCTATTAGAATTCATAAACTCGTAATTACATCAAATTACACATACGGCGCGGGAATAAAGGTGTTAATATTCTCACCATGAATTCATGAAAATCCTTTGTTCTCTGAGTCATTTAGTATTTGTATCGAACTATTGTACACTTGCAAGTCTTTTCGTTAAATCGAGTACATTAAAAATCTTCGATACAATGGTTGAAACTATGAATATTAAAATTTAATTTCAATAATACAAGAATTGTAAGTATAAGTATTAACTCTAACTTATTATTTGAAACCATTTTTCATTCAATAAGATTGGCATTTCTTATTTTTCCGAATTCATGTTCCAATGTAGACATATAATATAAAATGATATACGATACATTAATCATGTTCTCTAACATGATGTATTAAATTCAGCATAATAATAAATATATAATTTGATATAAAAATGTGTGCAATTGGTATGTATTTAAAAGCTGTGATTTATTTGGAATTGAAATAGTAACATTTAATATGTGCTTAGTTCCTGGCAAAATATCAGGATATTATTCACGTTTGAAATACAACACGCAATACAGTGATGTAAGAAAATATTGTAGATAGAAACTGAAAAAGAAAATGAATTTTTCATGTGATTTATTAGTTGTGTATAGTTTTTTGTTTATATTTCAAAGTATATATGAAAGATTGTACCGCTGAATAAAATTCGAAGGAAAGTGCATCCATAAATCCATCAATTTTAATAGTAATTGGTGTTTGTGCTCTTCTTATAACATTCAGCCACATTTTTCGTATTGCTGGTGGATGAGCTGATGATGCATAAAATATGTTGAGCATCAGGAGATTACCGGACTAATTTGGATAGATATTAAAAAATTTCCATCAATATAAAAATTGGAGGAGAGAAAGTGAAATTTAAATTATACAGAATCGATGAAATACTTACAACATTCTTTAATTTTTCTGCTGGCCAAACACACACAAGAATGCTAATAGCCAAAGTTACCAACATTATGATAAATTGTAATTTGACTGCTGTTGGTTGATTCTGAAAAATTATGTTTAGTAATTTTTTTATTTTTTATATTTCAAAGATTATTATGAAGGAATTATTGAAACTTACTGATATTAATATTATGACGCTGAATACTATTGCTATTTTCGACATGCATATTCTGGTGAGGAAAATCAAACGAACCGGTTGGATTAATTCTTGGCTAGAGCTACAGGAACATAGTAATAGTAATAGAATTTAGTAATGAAAAGATGCTTTAAATATTATTAGATATTAAAAAATTAACCTGAGTATACTTTGATGTGATTTTACGCAAGATCGAAAGTCTTCAAAATTTTTAATATTTTCAATTTGTTTGAAAATTAATTCAAATCTTGCACAAATATACCACAGAAAAAGTGCAGCTTGATAATCTAATGCTAAAGCTGCAGAGCACTGAAGACCAACTATAGATTGATGTAAATAAACAATAGTTGAAACTATCATTGAATCAACTGGAAATGGATAAATCGCATCGCACGGAAATTTTTGTGGTAGAAATAAAGGACCAATCATCACACCAATAGTTGTTAAATAAAAACCGCACGTCATGGATCCGTGAAATTTCCAGCACTTGTCTACGTATTTTTGAAGTACTGCCATTTCATATTTGTTTGCACTCCTTAAAAATTCATTCAACTCCAAATCTATATTCTAAATCACAGCAGACATTAAATAAAATGTCATTCACATATCGTGAATAATCTCATCTCAATCAAAATAATTTTTCAAAAACTCACGTGAAATTTTTGACGATGAATTCGTAAGATTATAATTTTGGAAATGAAATTTGTGATACCTCCAATGATAATCCCTGATTTCATAACAGTCAAAATGTTATCGGAAAATTTATTTATCGACCCAATCAATGAAATCAGAAGAGTAAAAGAGACGAATACAGATGAGCACCGAAAAATTTCAAATAAAATTGAAAAAATCTTGTTTTTTGGATTATTCTTAGGTGGCCACATACAAGTTAAAAAAACAGTCAATTTGGTAAAATTAATTGCCGCTCTAGGCGTGACTTTAAACCTGTCTGAACGTGATTGTTTCATAATTATGATGGAATTTAATAGCACTATATCCTGCCAAAACAAACAATTACTATAAATAACTACTTGCATGAACATAAATGAATTTAGTTGTTGCACCGTGAAACTTGAATTTCAAAGTGAATTTCCCCGCTAAAATTGCAATATCGACGTTTATAATTTTTGTACACATTCCCATCAATTCGTTGGGGTGAAGATAATTATCTCATTACAAATTTACTGTCCTCATCACCGTACGGATGAAGCGTAGAGAAAGGGTTCGTATAATAACACCTGGATTGTATCTCATGATTCATAGCTTAGAAGTAATAATTTCTACTGCTATTAGAATTTATATACTTGTAATTACATTTAATTATACATACAGCGCGAAAAGAAAGGTGTTAATATTCTCACCATGAATTCATAAAAATTCTTTGTTCCTGAGTCATTTAGTACTTGTATCGAAGTATTGTATACAATGAGTTGTGTTCTTCAACATTTCACTCTCAGGTCTTTTCACTAAATTGAGTACTTTGAAAATGTTCAATACAATGGTTGAGGCTATGAATATTATAATTTAAATCCGACAATACAAAAATTATGTGTAATAGTAATAACTTTAGCTAATTATATCAAAACATTTTATCATTCAATAACGTCGACATTTGTTATTTTTTCGAATTCATATTTCAATGTGAATTTGTAATATAAAAAGATATGATACGTTAATTATATTCTTTCACATATTATGTATTGAATTCGGTACAATAACTAATATTTAATTTAATGTAAAAATGTGTGGGATGGTTATACATATATCCAAAAGCTGTGATTTATTTAAAATTGGAATAGTAATACCTACTATGTGCTTAGTTTAGTGGAAAAATATCAGAATATTATTCAAGTTTTAAATACAACACGCAATACAGTGATGTAAGAAAATATTGTTGATAGAAACTAAAAAAGAAAACGAGTATTTCATGTGATTTATTATTCGTGCAATAATCTTCCATGTAGAATTTAAAGTATATGAGAGATCGTACCGTTGAATAAAATTTGAAGGAAAGCTCATCCATAAATCCATCAATTTTAATAATAATTAGTGTTTGTGCTCTTCTTATAACATTCAGCCACATTTTTCGTATTGCTGGTGGATGATTTGACAATGCATAAAATATTTTGAGTGTCATGAGATTACCTGACTTTGGATAGATATTAAAAATTTTCCATCAATATAAAAATTGAAAAATAGAAGGTGAAACTTAAATTTTGTAGAATCGATGAAATGCTCACCACATTAATTAATTTTTCTGCTGGCCAAACACACACAAAAATGCTGATAGCCATTGTCATTAAAACCATGATGAATTGTAATTTAACCGCCATTGGTTGGTTCTGAAAAATGATGTTTAGTAATTTTTTCATTTTTTGTATTTCAATAATCGTTATGGAGGAAATTAAAACTTACCGATATCAATATAATGACGCTGAATACTATTACAATTTTCGACATGCATATTCTGGTGAAAAAAATTAAACGAACCGGTTGAACTAATTCTTGGCTAGAGCTACAAAAATATAGTAATAAGAATAGAATTTATAAATAAAAAAAAAAATGATTTAAATATTATTGAATATTAAAAAATTAACCGTAATATATCTTGATGAGTCTTTATGCAAGATCGAAAGTCTTCGAAATTTTTAATATTTTCAATTTGTTTGAAAATTATTTCAAATCTTGCACAAATATACCAAAGAAATAGTGCAGCTTGATAATCTAATGCTAAAGCTGCAGAGCACTGGAAAGCAACTATACAATGATGTAAATGAACAATAGTAGAAGATATCATTGAATCAACTGGAAATGGATAAATAGCATCGCTCGGAAATTTTTGTGGTAGAAATAAAGGACCAATGATCACACCAAGAGATGTTAAATAAAAACTACACGTCATGCATCCGTGGAATTTCCAGCACTTGTCTACGTATTTTTGAAGTACTGCCATTTCATATTCGTTTGCATTTCTTAAAAATTCGTTCAGCTCCAAATCTATTTTCTGAATCATAGCAGACAATATTGAAAAATAATTCACACACGGTGAATAATTTTATCTAAATCAGAATAATTTCTCGAATACTTACTTGAAATTTTCCGCGATGAATTCGTACAATGATAATTTTGGAAATAAAATTCGTGATACCTCCAATAATAACCCCTGATTTCATAACAGTCAAAATGTTATCGGAAAATTTATTTATCGACCCAATCAATGAAATAAGAAGACTAAAAGAAACGAATACAGATAAACACCGAAAAATTTCAAATAAAATTCTACAAATCTTTTTTTTTGAATTATTTTTAGGCGGCCAAATACAAGTTAAAAATACAGCCAATTTGGTAAAATTAATTGCTGCTCTAGGTGTGACTTTAAACCTGTCTGAACATGATTGTTTCATAATTATGACGAGTTAAAACACCACTCTATGTAGCCAAAATAAACAATTAGTATTATTAACTATTTGCATAAACACGAATTAATTTAGTTGTTGCACCGCGAAGCTTGAATTTCAAAATGAATTTCCTCGCTAAAATTGCAATATCGGCGTTCATGATTTTTGTACACATTTCCATCGATTCGTTGGGGTGAAAATAATTATCTCATTACAAATTTACTCTATTCATCACCGCACGGATGAAATGTAGAGAAAGGGTTCGTATAATAACACCTGGATTGTATCTCATGATTCATAGCTTAGAAATAATCATTTCTACTACTATTAGAATTTATATAAGTACTTGTAATTACATTTAATTACACATACGGCGCAAAAAGAAAGGTGTTAGTATTCTCACCATGAATTCAAGAAAATTCTTTGTTCTCTGAGTCATTTAGTATTTGTATCGAACTATTGTACAATGAGTTGTGTATTCTTCAACACTCCACTTCCAAGTCTTTTCGCTAAATCGAGTACTTTAAAAATATTCGATGCACTGGTTGAAACTGAATATTATCATTTAATTTCAATAATACAAGAATTATAAGTACAAGTATGAACGTTAGCCAATTGTTTGAAAACAATTGTGATTAATAAGGTCTACATATCTTATTTTTACGAATTCATGTTTTAATGTGAATTTGTGATATGAAATGATATCATACGTTAATTGTATTCTCTCACATAATATATTGAATTC
Source organism: Microctonus aethiopoides (assembly GCA_030347275.1). Classification (NCBI taxonomy): domain Eukaryota; kingdom Metazoa; phylum Arthropoda; class Insecta; order Hymenoptera; family Braconidae; genus Microctonus; species Microctonus aethiopoides. The sequence goes on from JAQQBS010001424.1 coordinate 3,906,867, forward strand.
AGTACAATATTCAATATATAATTATATTCGAATATGTGTGCGATGGTTATCTATCTGAATTGTGTGATTTATTTGGAATTGAAGTCATAACTCCTATACTATGTGCTTATAGTTCCTGGCATAATATCAGGATATTATTCAAGTTTGAAATACAATGCGCAACACTGTGATGTAAGAGAATATTGTAGAAAGAAACTGAAAAAATAACGAAAAGAGTATTTCATGTGGTTTATTATTTGTGCAATAATTTTCTATTTAGATTTTAAAATATATAAGAGATTGTACCACTGAATAATAATCGAAAGAAAGCGTATCCATAAAGCCATTAATTTCAATGGTAATTGGTGTTTGTGCTCTTCTTGTAACAATCAGCCACATTTTTCGTATTGCTGGTGGGTGAGTTGACGATGCATAAAATATGTTAAGCATCAGAAGATCACTGGACTTTGGATAGATATTAAAAATTTTCCATTTATATAAAATTTTGAAAATAGAAAGTGAAACTTTAATTGAGTAGAATCGATGAAATACTTACGATATTCATTAATTCTTCTGCTGGCCAAACACACATAAAAATGCTAATAACCATTGACATTAAAACCATGATGAATTGGATTTTAACCGCCATTGGTTGATTCTGAAAAATAATGTTTAATAAATTTTTCATTTTTTTATATTTCAAAGATTTTTATGAAGACAATTAAAACTTACTGATATCAATATAATGGCGCTGAATACGGTTATAATTTTCGACATGCATATTGTGGTGAAAAAAATTAAACGAACCGGTTGAAGTAACTCTTGGCCAGAGCTACAAGATAATAAGAATATAATTTATGAATAGAAAAATGATTTAAATATTATTGAATAATAAAAAATTAACCGAAGTATATCTTGATGTGTTTTTATAAAAGATCGAAAGTCTTTGTAATTTTTAATATTTTCAATTTGTTTGAAAATTATTTCAAATCTTGCGCAAATATACCAGAGGAATAGTGCAGCTTGATAATCTAATGCTAAAGCTGCAGAGCACTGGAAACCAACTATACAATGATGTAAATGAACAATAGTAGAAGATATCATTGAATCAACTGGAAATGGATAAATAGCATCGCTCGGAAATTTCTGTGGTAGATATAAAGGACCAGTGATCATTCCAATAGCTGCTAAATAAAAACTGCACGTCATAATTCCGTGGAATTTCCAGCACTTATCCACGTATTTTTGAAGTACTGCTATTTCATCTTCATTTGCACTTCTTAAAAATTCGTACAACTCCGAATCTATTTTCTTAATCACAATCAATAAATAATAAAAAATAATTTACATACAGTGAATAATCTTATTTGAATCAAAATAAATTTTTCAATTACTCACCTGAAATTTCCCACGATGAATTCTATTGATAATAATTTTGCTAATAAAATTTGTAATAGCTCCGCTGAGCATCCCTGATTTCATAACAATAAAAGTGTTATAGGAAAATTTATTTATCGAAACAATTAACGAAATAAGAAGACTAACAGAAACGAATATAGAAAAACACCAGAAAATTTCGAATAAAATTGTCCAAATATTTTTGTTCGTATTTTTCGTAGGTGGCCAAATGCAAGTTAAACATACAGTTATTTTAGTGAATATAATTGCCGCTCTAGGCGTGACTTTAAACCTGTCTGAACATGATTGTTCCATAATTATGACAAAATTTAGTATCACTATATATGCTGCCAAAATAAACAATTAGTATAAATAACTACTTGCATGAACACAAATAAATTTTGATATATCACCACAGAGCTTGAATTTCGAAATGAATTCTCTTGCTACAATTGCAATATATCGGCGTTCGTAATTTTTGTATATATTTCCATCGATTTGTTGGGGTGAAAATAATTATCTCATTACAAATTTACTCTACTCATCAACGTATGGATGAAGCGTAGAGAAAGGGTTTGTCTAATAACACCTGGATTGTATCTCATGATTTATATTATTAGAACTTGAAATAATTTCCTCCTGCTATTAGAATGTATATACTCGTAATTACAATAAATTACACATGTTTCAATAAAGAAAAGGTGTTAATATTCTCAACGGGAATTCGGAAAATGTTTGCTTTGTTTCTTCAGTCTTCCTGTTCTATAATCGTATTCTCCAATGAATAATCTACTCTTTATGCTATCATATCAAAGTCAGTACTTGAAAAATAATTTGAGTGTAATAATCTAGATATTAAAAAACAAGTTTGAAAATAAAATAATTTAATTTCTTCAATCATGAATCTACAAATACTTTCAACAATTTCATCAGGATATCATTTTCCAATTACCGCACGTAGAGTCATGAAGTAGGAAAGTGTCGATGACAAAAACTGGAAAATAAAAAAAAAAATACAAATTAAAAAATCCTGTGGAAAAAAAATTTTTTTTTCACATTTAGATAAGAAAATTTATTTATGTTCGTATTTAAATAATTACAATCGAATTTGTTTAATAGGTTTATTAAAATATTCATTCAATTTCAAATCAGTAGATCAAGTAAATAAATATCAATTATCAATTTCAAACTTAAATTATTCGTTTATTCAAAATTTGATTACCTAAATTGATTCAATTCGTCCAAATTTTATTCTCCGAATAATTTTATCCGATTAACAATACTTACTGCTGCATAATATTGAAGAGTCAATGGTGGAAGCACCCCAATTACAGAAATAACAAGTGGTTTTTGTGCTCGACGAATTATAATCATCATTGACTTCCTCATTTTCAATGATCCATTGATCCATTTCGAATTATAAAGTGACCACGCAATATTTTCACTCTAATAAAATCATCTAGATAAATTAGTAAACAAAACTATGAATTATAACAGTATATAAAATAATATTTTTTCAGTGATTTACCATTCGTCTTAAATTATCAGCTGGCCATGCACTAACATAAAGACGTAAACAACCACCAATTACCATTAATATGAACTGAGATATAACTGGAAGTGGTTCATGCTGTTCGAATAAATAAATTCGTAAGTATTAAAAAAATTATTCATATTCATTAATAAATATACATTTATAAACAAAAACAATTTATATCCTCACAAACTCACGAGAATAATTGGAAAGGCACCAAAAATGGCTGCCATTGCCATTGTCATATTGCTTTTTAATATTATAAACTTAACAGCGTGACGAACTTCATCAGCAAAACTGAAAAAAAAATATTTCCAGTTATTTTTTTATCAAGAATTAATTTTTTAAAACAATTATCATCATGAATTTATTTACTGTATACACTCTTGATGTTTTTTTATGCATTCACTTAGCTGTTCATCAGTACTGATATGCTGAAAATCTAACGAAAGTATTTCTAATTTCGTTGATGCATAGCACAATAACATCGCCACCATGAAATCAACAGTAATGCACATTCCAGTTTGTAAAATAGCCAAAACTTGTTGAAGATAAATAAAATAATAAATTACAGATGATAATTCAATTTGGAATGGATACCATGCATCAGCTGGTAATATTTGAAACATAAATAATGGACCGAGAGAAAAAGCTACAGCGGTTTGAAAATATGATAATCCCACAACAAGACAAAATGGAAGGTAACGATTAATATTTTTTTTAAATATTATTTTATCTCTGCCTTGAACTGTTTCTGCATATTTAGTTACTTCCGAAAGCAATTTCTATATTTTAAAACAAACACAATGAAACTATTAACCATTTCTAAAATAATTTTCTAAATATACAAAAGAAGGATAATAAAAAATATTCAAAATATTAAATTACATAATTTACTCACTTGCAATCGTTTCTCTTGTATTTTACAAATAATGAGATTAATAAAAACATCACCAAGTGCTGTTAATTCCGACAGTGTTTTCATCATAACAGCAGAATTATTACTATTATAATAAACACCAAAAATTAATGGTAATAATAAACAAATCACATTCAAAAAAGAAAGTAACCATTTTAACTTTTCGATTTTTTTAACTTTAAATATTTTCGGATTAAAATCAGTTGGCCATGTCGATGTTGTTTTGCCAAAAATAGTCATTAAACGAAGAACTAAAATCGGTTCAACGTGCATTTTCGAAATTTATTATAATAAGTTCACATTGATAAATCGTAATTTTAAATATAATCACAAAGAAAATGCAAAATGATTCATCGGCAAATGCGATGATGAGAATAAAGCGAATAAAATATTTGTATATTGTGAAATAAATGCTAGAAAATTTTACAATTAACAACGATGGGTATTACAGCATGTGTTGGCAATTATATATAATAACATAAATGTCTGGGTTATTATCGTTATCTAGCAGTGGTGAATTGATACTATTATATGTACTTCGTCTGTTACAATACCACGCCTTTAATTGCTAGCTTTTATTTCTGTATTAATATTTCATCACATTGTTTTATAGACGTCAGACACGGGCGACGATGGTTGTGGGTAAATTATTCAACGATCAATGGCAGATATAAATTTACAATGTGTTATTTTTTACTAAGAATTTTATTGTAATTATTTACGATCGTTTAAAAATTTTTTTTTTCGTAGTACAGATATTATTTTGTGATATTGAATGATAGATAAACATTTAGGTATAAGTATTTGATATAATTTCAGTTTTCAAAATTTATGGAACATAAATTAATTTACATTTGTTTATAATACTACTATTAATTTATCACAATTGTGTAGTGATGAAGATAAATCTGTTTGAGAGAGAATAAAAAATATATTTCTAGGATTTTCTAGGATATTTCTAAGATAGCATTTTCAGGAATTAATTTGAACTTTCATCTAGTAAGTTTGAGGTAGTTACAGACGAGTCTGATTTTGCCATAATCATTCGGAGAGTTGTAAAAAATGAAAACGCTTTGGATAAAAACTGCAAAGTAATTTTAGATGTTAATAAATTATTTATAAAATGCTAGAATTAATATTGGTAAGTACAAATTTACCGATGTATAGTAACTCAAAGATAATTCTGGTAAAAATCCGGGAATAGAAATAACGGCAGGAATTCTTGCTTTTTGAATAACAAAAATTATATTTTTATTATAATTAATTTTAGTCCAATCAGATTCATATATTGCTGATCCAATATTTTGACACTGAAAAATTATTGAATATTATTAATAAATATTATTCAATGAGGAAATTATTCTGTAAATTTTCGAAATTTTTCCTTGTTTTTTGATCGGTTGTATTTTAGTGAAAAATGGTCGTATCGAGGTTTTTAAAAAAAGGAAATAAAGCTGAATAAACAAGCTATCGAATCCAAATGATGGCTTAGCTAAAAAAAATTTTCCCAAGTTCGTGGACTCAAAAAAAGAAGAAACAAAATTAGCAAATTTTTCAGTTTTTTTTTCGTGCTATTTCTTAGAATCAAGTCATAACCGTGGCTTCTAAAATTTTTTTGCTACAAGATCTAAAAATTAGAATCTCAGAGCTTCAAAATACTTTTTTTAAAAACTAGATACGACTATTTTTCACCGAAATACAGCCGATCAAAAAATACCAAAAAATTTCGAAAATTTTTTTGACTCTTTAATTTTTTCCTCCAGTATATTATTTGGGAACTTACAGATCTTATTAAAATTTCTGATGGCCAGGCGTTCATATAAAGTAATCCACAGAATCCCAAAACAACAATTGTAAATTGTATTTTCACAGTTATTGGTTGATCCTAAAATCCAGAGAATAAATTCCAATACAACAATAACTATCATTCAAAAATAATAATTAACTTACTCCAACAATATGCACTGCACCCAAAACAATTGATAACGTTGTCATAATCACAGTAGTCAATATAATATATCGACTAATACAAATCACCTCTTTACTCAACCTAAATTCGACAAATAAATTAAAAAAATATACTACAAAATTAAACGAGTGAAAAACTGAAATAAAAAATTATATTTGATTATAAATACTGTAATATATATTGGTGTTTTCGAATGCACATTGAAAATTCTTCAAGATTACTAATATTTCTCATCTGTATTCCAAGATATTTTAGTCTTACAATAATGCACCAAGTCATCATGGCAATTTGACAATCTATCGCGCTAATTGAAGCAACTTGTATTCCTGCAATTGATTGTTGCACGTAAAGTATTTCAAGCACAGGATGTTCTTCCACAGAGAATGGATATTTGGCCTCAGTTGGTAACGATTGTGGCAGTACCAATGGTCCAAGAATGACTCCAATGCTCGCAAGTAAACTGGCACCAATAAAACAAACGTGTAGAAATCCACAATTTTTCGTGTGACGTAAAAACAATTTTCTCTCGTAAGTTTCAGCATTACGCACGTAGCATTCCATTTCTTCAAGAACAAACTATGATCATTTTACATTAATCAATCAATCAATCAATCAATAATAATACATTTCTATCACTCAACTACATAAAAACACAGAAAAAAAATAAATGAATAAAAACTACAAACGGTAAATTAAAAAAAATTTTTATTTGACATAAACCTGCATTCGATTTTGCATTATTTTGCAAATAAGCATTTTAATCGTTGCTTGTGAACAAGATACTGCTAAACACAAAGATTTGGTTAATAAAAGTGTATTCTGTCGATCAGAATATGCAGCGTAAATTAATGGTACAACGAGTAATATTGAATTTAACCAAAAAATCCACCACTTAATATGAAAAATAATTATTTCTCTTTTGCTTGCAGTTTTATTTGGTGGCCAAGACAATACGAGACTGACAGATAACTTTGTAAATTCAAACGCCGTCTCTGGCGTTACGTTAAACATTTTTATGTGTTTTAATATGAAGAAATATTTATTTATTCGCATAGAGGGTAAAATTCTTTGCGGAATTTCATTAATTATTTAATAGACAAAGCTTGATTGTATGGTTTGTCTATTTTTAGTCTATGATACATTCATGTGTGAGATTTTGCACCCGGTGAAAGGGTGAAAAACCAAGAGGGTTAAAGTACGAACAAGTGGTGTTCTTCTCATGAGTCGTCTTAAAGCTGTTAGTATAATTATCGATACAGAAATTTATCGTAATTATACTTAATTTTTCGCATATTTGATTTATCTTTAGGGGAGAGTTTAATTTCTGGTATGAATTTGTTTGGAATGGAGTTTAGTTTATTAATAGTTATTGCGTATTGGTGTGTGAAGGAAAAAATAATTAAATGTGTTTATTTACTTATTTGTTTAATTTTTTGCATTGAAGAATTTTTTTCTGGTAAATACAGTAAGGGTAATTTATATTTTTTCTTGTGATTATTCTTTTAATTTTCAGTGGCAGAAAATATAATTCGTAGTGTTGTGTAATACGAGAACGTCGATGACAAAAACTGAAATAATAATTAAGAGAAAAAAAATAAGAAAAAGAGGAAAATATAATTTGTAGATTATTTAATTGTTATTTAATAATTGAATGGGAAATTTTTTATTTCTTACAGATGTGTAATATTGAAGTGAAAGATTTGGAATAAATCCATTGATTGTAATTGTCACTGGTTTCTGTGATCTTTGAATTAAAATTACGAGATTTTTCATCATATTTGTGGATCCATTCAACCAATTACATTTGTAAATTCTCCATCCAATGGCTTCACTCTAAATAAAGAAAAATTTTTATATTGTAAGTAATAAAATTTTATTTTTATTCTTTAGTGTTTGTTATTTTTTATTTACAGTCCGAATTAAATTATCTCCTGGCCATGCGTAGATAAAAAGTTCTGTTGCTGCATTTGCAACAATATTCCCAACGCGAAATTTTACTGCAAGTGGTAAATTCTATACAATAAAAAAATATAATATGAAATAATTATAAAGACAAAATTATTAATATTTTATATATTAAATATTTTTCTTTACACCAATTAACGTTAGACAACCACAAATTACTCCAATTGTTGTTGTTGCAACTGTACTGAATGTTATAAAACGTACAGTACGTTTCATTTGATCAGCATACCTGAATTATAATTTTAAATTTAATAAAATTAGTTAAAAAAAAATTTTATTCATATTTCATATTTTTTTTCTGTTTATTAAAATTATTATTTACCATAATATACGTTGATGTTTGTTAATACAGTAATTCAGATCATCGTCAGTCATCACACGTTCACAATACTCACCGAGAACTTCAAATTTAATACCAATAAACCAAAGCAAAACTGCAACTTGAAAGTCAATTGAAAGAGCAGAAGAAATGAAAATAAGCGCACAAATTTGTTGGATATAAATTGCTTGATGAATTGCTTTATATTTTATTACAAATGGATATTCACTGTCAGTTGGAAATGGTCGGGATTGTAATAAAGGTTCAATAATAAATACTAACGAAACAAGGTACATGCTTGTAGTAATAAATCCATGAAAAATAATTCCTCTGTCAATATATTTTTTGATATATTTATTTTGCAATTCATCGGCATTATTTATAAATTTATCTATCTTCCTATGTAACATCTAAATTATAAAAAAAGAAAATTATGAAAAACGAAAAGAGAAATGCTTGGATATTTAATTAAATTTAATTATTTAAAAAAAATATTTATTTTATTTGCACATTGAGAAATAAAATTAATTAAAGTAATTAAATTTTTTTATATCAAACTAAATATATATTTCAAACAATTAATAATTTTATTTGGAATGAATCTTAATTTATTTTGTGCTTGTAGATTTTTTTTTTCTAGTTTAGCAGTGAATTTAAATATTAAATTAATTTTTTTCACTTACCTTAAGTCGTGGCCAATGCATTCGACATATAATCATTTTTGAAAGTGCTTGAATTGCTGCTGCACTTAGACACGTATTATTTATCATTTTCAACGGATCATTTTGATGTTTGTATAAACCATTGAGTAATGGTAAAAGAAATAGAAATATAAAAATAAATGCCAACCACCAACGAAAATGAAACAAAAATTTGTGATATTTATTTTTATATTTTAATGGTGGCCATGAGCTTACAAAATAAACACTTAATTCTGTAAAATATAATGCTGTTTGTGGTGTTACACTCAGCTTCATAGCAAAATAAAAATTGCATATATTTATTTAATTTATTTAATTTTTTTTTTTTTTTAATATTTCAATTATAATATAAAAAGTTCCAGTGTGTTTAAAAGAGAATAGAGAAGTGAATAATAATATTACAAATAGACAAATATAAATCGATTGAAAAATACAACCCTTATATTTTTCTTACAAATAATACCCTATCATTATCGATAATGTGAGTGGTATAATAAAAAATTCTATTCAGTATTTCTCAGGTGCCACGGTATTATTATACGTAAATGTACCGAGGCAACAATTTAAAGGTACATAAAGGAGTGAGGAAAATTATTATTATAGACATGGATAATATCAGCGATATAGAGTCTATTATCAGGTAAATTTTTTATTTGATTTTGTTTCCCCAATACAGAAGCTACTGAAAATTTTTTAATTCTCAGAAAATTAGAAAAGAGAAATTTAATTTAATTTTATTTATTAATTTTATACTTACTTGAGAGAACGGAGCTACAATGACCCAATAATTAAGGGTTTGGTGACATTAGGGAGGTTAGTCCGTCTATCCATCTCCATAATAATAATAATAATATTTGAGAGAAATATTATTTTTAGTCTTTATAATTTTGTTGAAAAAAATAAAAAACATTCTCATATAACAAGAAAATTAAAATTCGATGGAAAACAATGGAATAAATTTTTTGATTGCCATTATTTATATTTAATTTCAACACAAAAGTATAAACATATATAGATAAAAAATTAAATTAAATAATTTACACGTTCGCATATTTTATAGTAAAAAAAAAAAGAAAAAATAAAAATTACTGCGAGAAAAGTCATAAACAAAATTGTATAAAATGTTTATTAATATATAAATTAAAAATCTTATCATCCATAGATGAGACATAAAAAATAGTTATCTCTGTTTGCAATAACAAATCGACATAAAATAAGTCGGAATTAAAATTTTCTTCTTTAAAAAAAAAAAAAAGAAAAAAATATTTGTTTATTATCCATCATATAATAAACAAGAAAATGTATATTTATCGTTGATAAACATCCCTATCGACGGTATATTACCGACAGTAAATTATCCCACATCAACCTTAGAACACTTTTTAACAATTCACACAACGAAAATAAATTTCTTATTTACACTAAATCGGTAAAAACAAAAATTTCAATTATTCATCCCTTAAAAAAAAACAAACAAAATTATATCATGAACCAAAATATTATTTTAACATTTTTACCATTCTCTTTATTTATAGTCCACATTAACATATCATAAAATTATTGATTATTCGGGCAATGCAAATTTTACATAAATGTGTGACGGTAAAAATATGTATAAATGTTGAAACGTGGTATGGAAAGTTTATAACACCATTCAAATGGAAAATAGGTTTATATACACATATCTTCATGCACCATACGCAGTATTATACATACATATATGTACCTACACCATACATATACGTATATAAACAGTAGAGGAAGAGCTAGAGAGAAAAATGAGCAAAAAGTTATGATGTGAATTTATGAGTGACGTTTTCTTTATGATATTTCCTGATAATTTTTTTTTTTATATCAAATCAGCTCGTACATCAATCAAAAAATATTATATGTACACAGATTAATGATAATTCCATTGAATATATTTTATTATTACAATCCTAAAATTGTATGAATGAATACGAAAATTTATATTACAAATAATTAAAATATTATAATAAATATTTTACATAGATCTGTAAATATTTTTGGTAAATAACAACACATTTGATTGTAGTGTTGTGCAACTTGTCGTCGAATAAATTAACGAATTTTGCAATATAAACTCAAATGATAAACAAGTATAAACGATCGGTGTGAGTGGAGCATTGGACCGATTGCTAAATTGAATAACGGATTTATTAGTGAGTTCACATTTGTCGATGTCAATTCAATGCAATTAATTCTCGCCTGTTTCCATAGTCCTGTGTGTTTGTGGATTATTGGTGCGTTAGAGGTGTGAAATTCGCTGTAGAGTTATGCTGGTTTATTTGCTCCGATTAAAATTACGATCACGATTCAACTTTCATGAATCTCCTGATTTTCCTTTGATCGATTTGCATTTGTGTGAATTTAAACTGATGAATTAATTAATTGCAACCCCAGACACAATCTCTTGTGTCTCTTTTTTATTTATATAATTCCTACAAGCATAAAGACAATAATAAAAAAGATAACATTACTATTTTAAAATAATAATTGTTATTTTATCTATTGTATTCAATTTATTTAAAATATGCCACGATTAAATGTTTTTTTTTTCTTGTAATAATTTTTTATCGCATGGTTATATTGTAATACTTACTGATAAATAATTGTCGGCAGAAGAACAATGAGCACGGAGATACTGGTTGTTGCTAGAACACCCGAGAGTATAGCCATTGTAATTGTGATGGGGTGAGTTAAAGATTTCTGTAAAATAAAAAATAAAAAAATAAAAAAATAATTGAAAGGAAAAAATAGAAAATTAAATAAAGACAAAAGAAATCGTTGGGTAAAATTACCGACGTTGGGTTGAATAGTCGACGATAAGCTTACACATTTCAAGAATAAATAAACTGAGATAAATAATAGAAAAAAAAAATAAAAAAAAAAAAATAGTAAATGGCAAAATAATAAACAATTAAAATGATTTGTGTATAGCAGTATGTGCTTGTAAAAATTTTTTCAAAACATTTAATAAAAAAGTTGTGTTGTTTATTGGTAGAATTTTCAATGAAAAAAAAAAAAGGAAAAAAAATAAACTCAGTGTCGTTTGGTTGGATACAAAACTTGGCTCGTTAACACATTGTCAATGGCACATAGCCGAGTGAATCGTGACGACATTCATGGATACGTGTATATATAAATGGGTTAATCGAACAACTTTGTGTACATATAATATACATATATACGTACCTATATACATAAAAATCTTATACATATAAGAAAAAGTCTAGAAGATAAGTTAGTAAGTGGAAATGTTCCAGCAACTTATAGATAATGAAAATGAATACTTTCTATTTTGAAGTTTGTTTCTGTAAGAAAGTAAATTAAAACTCGACAAGTATAAACGCGCACAAGTACCAACTGTAACCAGCAGCAGTAGCAGCAGCAGTGACAGCAGTTTTGAGAGTGTAAAAGCTCAAAGTTTTATTTTTGATAATAGAAGTATGGAAAAGTGAAATTTCTCATTATTTTGTGAATTTAATTATTACCAATTATTATTTATTATAATTTTAAATTAACAAAATTAAATTTGAAATATGTTCAGAGATTGAATTTTACATTATTAAAATATTGTATATATTTAAATATTTGTGTGAATAATTTTTAATAGAATATTTTGATAATAATATTAATTTTTTTTTTTTTTTTTTTTACCTCGATTGTTGAATTGCTTTTCGTTATTTCATTGCAATAGGAGAGAGAATGGAGTAATGAAAACAACAAAATGCTTCGTAGACTTGTCATGTTGTATAATTGAAAAGTATAAATTGAATTGAAAAAATAAATAAATGAATAAATAAATAAATGGATAGAGAACAGTGGGAGATTTTTTTGTAATGCAGTATAGAAACGATTCATGCACTGGGAACGTTTACGAATCGTTTAGAATTTCGTTATTTATTTTATCGTACAATCGTCTGACAAACTGGCAATCATGTGATAATACACTAAAATCAAAGATTATATTACATTGCAATAAATATTACAATTTAAATCGATGAAATTTAATCTTATCGTATAATAAATTTGTCAACTGATATATTTATTAAATTAAAAAAAAAAAAATAAATAAATATATTCATAGTATTTATATATTTATTTTTATTATTGATTTATTATTGATTATCGATTGATATAATATTTTTGTTATTTATAATTTATTTTTTTTCCATTTCTTTCATTATTCAACTCAATATTTGCCTTATTTCATAGAGAGAAATGACATTACGAACTATCAAGCTCGCTTATAGTGATATCCCATGAGACAACGACGTTTTCGTGCCCAAGGGAAATATTTTTATGTATCTTTAGATATATATCAAGAAGAACTTACGTGTAGACGGAAAAATTGGATGTTTCTGACAGGTATAAAAGATGTGAAGAAAAAAATAAAACGACTTTTTTATTTTCTCATTTTTCTCTTTTCATTTCGCTTGAACTTTGACAAATTATAAATATTAACTGAATCAAATAAAGAGGGAATGAAATGAAAAAATAAAAAAAAAAAAAGAGAATGCACATATGAAAAAATTTAGTGTGTCAAATATTAAAAATGCTTTTTCATAAGCCTCATTATCAATGTGAATATTCCTATACGAATAACCATATTTTCTTTCCCCTTGTTTAATTCATAAAGCGCGTGACGTAATTCAATATCACTGAGAGGATGAATAATAACGAATCTGATATGATAACACTCGTATTTACTTACTTACAATGAAAACTAAAATCCTTTTACATCGTGATTATATATTTTGTGAATCGTGCCAAGGCTCTGTCAATATTTTATCGTTGAATTCACGCGATATTTTCAATTATAAATTCTGCATACATGAAATTATAAAACAGAGCAAACATCATTCATTAATTTATTCAAGAGAAAAAAATAAATACCGAATGAAAAATAAAGAAAAAAAAATAAATATCGTTTTTATTACTAAAATATTTAATAATAAAAAAAAAGAGAATCAGAAATTTTTATTTTTACATTGATTTGTTTGTTTCCTTTGTGATCAAATCTGGATGAGAAATCTCACTGACCATAATATGGATCCCTATATCCTCTTCATCCTCGACTATCTCATTTAATTCTCAGCAACCTGAGGATAGAGTCAATTAATTTTGCTTGGTGGTTATACTAACCCAAGGGTATTTCGTACTTCGTGTCCACAAGTCTGCGAACGTATAGTAGGGAAATTGAAGGATGCAGAAATAAACAGCTCGTTTATTTATAAGAGAAGTGTTGATGATAATAAATTATAAATTCATAAAATAAATTACAATATTTTTTTTTTTGTACTTATTAATAATTCTTTGTGAATTATTTTAATTTATAAGTATTTGGAAGTTGTGGATTTAATAATTCAAGTATGTTCAACGTTAATTAGTCGAAAATTATGTATAGAAATTATTAAATTGGTTCAATTTTAAATTCATAAATTGTTATAGTAAGTTCAATAAACTAATATTAATTTTTTCACTGGATTTAAAATAAAAAAATAATAACTGTTGGTTCGATAGTCATAGACGATTTCTCTCATTGGTTATGCTACAATTGTTGTGTAAACAGTTCAATTTTTTTCCGCTTGCATGAATTGCGTTGCTAAATCGTTTGCCAATTCACTTCAAATTGCAACTGGAAATGATAAAAGGAAGACGAAAAGAAAAATAAAAAAAATTAAAAAATAATAATAAAAAATAAAAGTTGCGAGAGGATATGAAGGAGAAGTGGAAAGAGAGTTTTGACTGCTGCCAAGTTTATTGAATATTCGAGTGTTGGTCGAACGGAAATTCGAACGGTTAAATCCATTCAATATTTCCATGATCTGGTGGAATCCCAGTCAGTGCATCACAAAACGCATAGGACTCACTCGCTCGCGTTTGTTGGCTGAAAGGGTCAAGCTGGCACACTTGAAAACTCTGCCAATATCGCTCACTCGCGCCAAGTATACTTGGTGATGAGAAAAGAAGTCCATAACACCGGAAAATTCACAGGCCAATTGATTGAATGGAGTAAACAAATGTGAAATGAAAGAAAACTCTTTTATTTTTTCTCATTTTTTTTTCCCCATCGTTACTTTATGCAAAAATATTTTTCATCCACATTTCACTGCAGTAATTTTTCAAGTTCTAAGCAAACAACTTTCATGTTTCCAAATTTTTTATTAATAGAAAACAAAAAAAAAAAAAAAAAAAAAAAAAAAAAAAAAGAAAATAAAAATTTTCTTCGTGGAATATTTTGATATTTTTTTTCTTTTTTTATATTTTGAACTCCTGTCCATTTTTATAAATAAAGTTAAATCACAGATCCCTTCACGATAACTGTGCTGGGAGAGAGATTGAATTCGTATGAGGAGTTTGAGTGTATAGATTGAATTTAAGGGAAGGTATACAGATAAGTGTGTGTAGATATGCATAGTGGGGTTAACATGTCCTGTTCATAGTGAGTCCTTCAACCAAATCGAACTTAGTCCCCTAAGGACTGGGGTTTACCTTCAACCAACAACAACAACAACAACAACAACAATACCATCATATACATACACTAAGATCATTGCTATTATTCTCATCCCTTCAAGCTAGCTATCACAATATTCTATTTCAATTTGTATTTATTTCACATTTAATATTATTCAGTCGCTAATTTTATGCAACCCCACGTTTTCCTATACATTTGCCTTTATGTATATATTTAACAAACAGAAATAGCAGAAATTTCATTGAGTCGTGCTGATAATCTCCCTCTAAACGTATTCTATTTTTAAAATTATATTAAATATTAAATTAAATTTAAAAATTAATTTTTCAATATTATTTTTCATTATATAATTATTTATTATTTTTATATTTTTAATTAATATTATAGTTATATATATACATATATAATATAATGAATAATATATAATTAATATTATAATTATTTATATAATAATGAATATAAGAAAAAAAATAAATATTAAATTAAATAAAAAAATTAAAAAAAAAATTAAATTAAATATTAAATAATGACAAAGGAAAAAATTCAGATGGATTAAGAATAATGAAGATTGAGTACTAACAAAAATTCATGTCAAATAAAACCCATGAATTATGTAGATGAATATAAATGTCTTCCTCGATTTTTTGTCATTTATTTCATCTTTATAATAGCTTTTATGTGTCAGAGATAAAATGATTGCCACCATCGATAAGACGTCATAGGGAAAATTTTGTAATTTCCCTATGCAAGATCATCATCATTGGGAATATCTTCAAAGATATAATATGATAGAATTAAGAGTAGAAAGTGATGGAAATGATCACTTGAGAAATTGAACTTTTAGAAAATAAAAAGGTAGAACAATTGGATGGATCTAAATTGGCACAAGTTGCGGTTTTCCCTTGTCTTGTGTCCACAAAATGAGAACAAGCAGAGGAACGTTTGTAAAGTACAACTATATATTGCATACATGTGTATGTATAGGTATGGAATATATACATACATATATAGCGAACCAGTAGCAGTAATTCTAATTGCTGGTTTGCGAACAATTGGCTTTGTAGTTGTGTGCATCGTTCGTACAATACAAAGGGACTCCTGAATCTCAACCATCCGCATCGGATATAACGTAATTCTACATGTGTAGGTGTGCTAAGATTAAATTAACGATGTGAATGCATTTAGCATAAAGCTATGACAACGATAATAATGTTTAATAATAGTAACGATTATTAAAGTTATTACTTTGTCAAATATAAATTTAATATTTATTCCAATTGTTTCTTATCATTATTAACTTTGAATATATAAATTCAAATTTTATTTTGTATTCTTGATTAAATAAATGTTGTAATGATGAATGAAAGAAAGCTGGAGCAATTTTTTTTCTTTGGTATTTTCAATTTTATTTGTCAATTTTATTTTATGTATGTAAATATTTTTTTGTTTGCTTTTTTTTTAGCGATTATGACCGCCATTGTGATCGTTTCCGTTGCTATTGTGCACGTGAGCGTGAAAACCGCTCTTGTCTGCGTGATATTTAACAGTTCTCACATTACCACCGGGTTCTTTAACAGTGTATTCACCAGTGACTTCCTTTCCTGTGAAGAAAAAGAATAATAAAATAAAATAAATTAGTAAATTGATTGGATATTAAATTTATTTTTATAAATTTGTATTGGAAATTATTTTGATTTACCATCTCGATGTTCTTTTTGTCCATGATAATCACCAGTATGATGATCTTGAACACCATAAGCAAATTCATAATGCGGTTTTGCTACATAATCTTTATGATGATGTCCATGTTTATCTTTCCAAGTAACTTCTTGATCTTCACCAATTACTGGACCGTGATGATGTTGAAATGAATGTGCGTGTCCATCGGCATTTATATAATTGATAGAAAATGTTGAGATGATAATTGTTGAAATTGTGAGAAACTATTGCCAGAAAGATAAAAATAATTAAATTGAGGATTAAAAATTAATTGATTGGATGAACAAACAAATGAAATAAATAGTTTTATTTATATATGATTATGAAAAATAAGTGAAATTTAATTGAAATTAAATTCTATTAATGGATTAATGGATTATACAAAAATGTTTTACTTACTGTGAATACCATTTTTCGTAAAAATAAATTCACTTCTCTTGCTGAGCTCAAATAAACTCTGAACGATTCATTCGTTATCGCCTGACTTTATATATAACTGTGAGAACGCTATTTCCAAATGGAGCTTCCGAATATTTTTATATACCGTGCCCAAACGAGTTTTGTGTGTCCGATTGATCCAGGTTACAAAACATATTCAACGAAGAAAGAGAGAAAATAAAAACGTTGGATTGAAATAAATAACAGACAAAAAATTTATCCGCTTCACTGAACATATTGATCAATCACGTCGATAATACATAACATTATCGAATTTTTATTCACGATTGAAATAATAAAAGTAGAGATACACAATTAAAAAATATATGATGCTAAATAAAAAATAAAAAATAATAAAGTATAATTCATTTATACAGCTTGGTAGTTTTTCTTTTTTATTAGTTTTCTCTCATAAGCTCTGTCATCACTGTCGAATTTCTATAGACCAAGGTATTATTTTCTAGCTCTTTATTATTTTTTCCGTCGACTTGCCCGATAAAAACATCGTCGATGTTTGTGTCATCATGGCTCTGTATATTGTCGCGTCGAAATGTCGGTAGAAAAAAAAAAAAAAAAAAAAAAAAAAAAAAAAAAAAAAAAGAAAATAATAAAAAAAACCAGCATCCAGAACATCATTCCCACTCGCAATTTCTCTCGAGTTTACTACACTTTGGATAGAAACAGCGGCTTTATCGTTCAATAAAAATTAAAAGAAGACACAAAAAAGAAAAAATGGGAAAAAAAAATATAAACAAATAAAAATAGGAGAAAAAATGGAAGTTAAAGCTGTTAAAAATACATGAACCAACATGCTCATTGCTCAGCGTATTGGTGAAAGTGCACCGAGAGCATTGGCGACGCTTTGGCCGTGGAGAAAACAGAATAGAACGGGATAGAAAGCCAGAGGATATGGAAGACAGCGAAGAAGTATCCGAAGCGTGGATTACGACAATAAATTATGCAGCGTAATAATGTTTGCTGGGATTACGTAGCGTGTGTCCCTAGAATTCTATATATCTGTATCTAGATCACTATGAGCGCCACAGTCGTAGAGTTCGGTACAGTTCTGTACATATATAAGGACAATCCATGAATATGTACACATGCACAAATAGACAAAACAAAAAAAAAAAAAGAAAACGAACGAGTCATTACTGATTATACGGCTAGTTGCAGAAACATGATGCAAATAAGTACAGACAAGTGAAAAAGAAATAGAGATTTAAACATTTTTCATGTAATCCGCAATTGTATATTAATGTAAATATATACTAGTGGAAACAATTAAAAAGTCAAAAAATTTTCCGAAATTTTTTCGTGTTTTTTGACAGGCTGTAGTTCAGTGAAAAATTGTCATATCGAGGTTTTTAAAAAAAGGAATTGAAGCTGAATAAACAAGCTATCCAATCCGATTGATGGTTTAGATGAAAAAAAATTTCCCAAGTTTGTGGACTCAAAAAAAGAAGACACAAAATTTTCGAATTTTTTAGTTTTTTTTTTCGTGCTATTTCTTAGAATTGTGTAATAATCGTGGCTTTTAAAATTTTTTTTGTTGAAAGATCTGGAAACTAGAGTCTCAGAGCTTCAAAATGCTTTTTTTGAAAACTAGATACGACTATTTTTCGCCGAAATACAGCCTATCAAAAAATACCAAAAAATTTCGAAAATTTTTTTGACCCTTCAATTTTTTCCACTAGTATACACATCAATTCCATTTCGAATATTTTCAATTTATTTTATTATTTTATTATTTATATCCCCTCAAAATATAATATTTCAATGACAACAAATTTTATTAAATATTTTTGTATTCATTTCCGGCCATCATGTTTCATTTTTTATATTAATATCATTTATCACTTGTTTATATGTTCATCCGCTGTTTACGTGTATGCATGTATGTACAGATATATAATTCAGTACAATGTCCATCATCGATTGGCGTTAGAAATTTCACATTACTTGAAAATCGTTGGTAGATAAATTTTCACCAAAATAGGTTACACAGTATTTCTTGAATAAAGACGAATAGTTCTGTTTGTCCACAAATTCTCCAAGTAACTTCCAACCAAACTCTCTCCAACCTTCCTACTCTTCTTTCACATTCTATTCTTCTATATATTTGGCTCCAATGTCCGCCATTTGCCGGCAGCACACATATAAACGAAATATATTCTATTATAGGTCACGATCACGTTTGTTCCTGAAATTTTCAAACCAACCAATTCCCTACATACAAATACAAACTTAACTCCAACAAAAGGAAGAAAAAAAAAATATAAATAAATAAATACAAAAAGAAAATAAAAAAAAAAACAAAATTAAATATCCAAAGCACTATTGTAGTTGATAATATCACAGTAGATAAGCCTTTGCAAGCTCAGCCTCAGTAGCTTTTGACTAACTCTGCCACCAACATTGGCCAATTTATTTGATGAAGAGAAACGTTGGCGGCACAAAGTGCGAGAGTGAGAACAAGACAAATACACAGAGAGACAGAGAGTTGATAGCGTAAAGTATACGTTCGCACGAAGGGGTGATGGGGGTGAGCGGTAAGCACAAGAGGGGCGGTAGACCGAATTGTAATTGCACTTTAATTAAGCCGTAATTTAAGGACGTACCTCACGCTGTGCCCAAAAGAGAATACAGAACATTGAGAAAGAGAGACCGAATAACATTTCGTGTGTGAAAGCACTTCGCCTATTTATTTCTCTCTTCCTCTCGCCCATCATCCTTTATACGAATCGGAGGGTTGAAACAGTAATTTGAACTATTCTATATGTACAGTTTGGGTACAACTCGCCTAGACTTGCTCAAGAGAACACCAGTCGCCCCTTAGTTTTCCCTCCCACTTGTAGTTATTCTATATACTCTCGAATTCATCCCCTTCGTTTTATCCATAGGCTTTTACCAATTCTCTCTTCGTTTACGTATTCTATCATCTATTCACTCGCTCTTACTTTTTGTATATATCTATGTATTATGTTTGGATATGTATGTATATATTGTAATGATAGTCGTCTCACTTGCGCTTGGTGCTTTCACCAATTCATATGCAAATGAAAAGCACCGGAGCCCCGGCCATTGTTCGCACCGAGTTCCAGTGTCCCAACTTGACTTACTACATGAATTTCCTGGAAAACTCTAACGGGAAGAAGGTATACCCGTGTAATTGATACTCATCCACTGTCTCTCTCTCTCTCTCTCTCTATTCTATCCCTTAATATATAGAACCATCACACGAATAAATATATAAAATAAGTGTATAGTTTATATGGTAATGTTAAATGGACTCTGAGATATTTTTTTGTGATATTTAAAATTATCCTAGTCATTTTTTTTTTATGTTGATGTGATGAATTAAATGATAAATTATGTCGTGGTTGAAAATTTTTTATGATTTTGTTGGGGATGTAATTGAGAAGGAAGAAGAGGTAAAAAAAAAAAGGGAAAAGTCGGTATGGATTCCAATCACCTTTAGTTTGGTGTTTGTTTTGTCTTTGCTCTGTACTCACATTCCCTTTTGTCTTCATCAGCATCATCATCATCATCATCGTATATCGTTGACCCACTCAGCTGCAAGCCCAGCGGCAACAGAATGCCCAGTGAGATTCAGTCGTCGCATTATATCCCGGCTGTGTGCCGCCTTTCTCTTGGGTCCGATCTATACTATCCTCCTTTGCCTTCGGGGATCATCCAAGGTAAGAGAAAAAAAAATGATTCTATTTTTCTTCCTCTCTTTTAGATATTTTGTACACATCCCTCTGTTCAGCTACATTTATTTTTTTTTTTTTATTATTATTTATAGTGGGATATTAATAATTTTACTTACGTCCAGTTATTGTTGTTGTTATAGCTCGTCAAGTTGTTATTTTATTTTTTTATTTTTTTTTTCTCTGCCATTTTATGGATTGTGTGGATGAAAAATAAATCAACATATATGAATAATAATCGTTGGATTTAAAACATGTCGTCAAGAAAGTTTATTGTTTCTTGTTTTTATTTCTTTATTTTTTATTTTTCTATATTCCGGTTTTTGTGGCAATTTATTCAGTTGTAATGGACATAGTAACGAGTCAGGTGAAACAAATAAAAAAATATCAACATTATTCCAATACGTGGGAAATAAAAAAAAAATATTATCAAATATATTTATTTTTTTGTCCTGCATGAATTTTTTTGAGGGTTTTTTTTTTGCTTTCTATATTCATATGTATGAAAGTGTTGACGAATAAAATGAACATTCCCAAAAAATACGTCAGGGTGAATAATAACAACAATAATAAAATAAATAATAATACGTAAAGTAGGAAAAATGGAAAAAAATAATAAAAATAAAGCGTTTATATTGTACAAAAGCACTTTTTTCCAGTGAAATTTATGTATTTGGAATAATTTTTGTTGAGTAAAAAAATTCGTCGCATTTAAATTGTTCTGCATTATATATCAGTGTATATGAGAAGGTATATATGCGCACGTGACTTTAAGTTTGCTCATGTTCGTCGAGTGGTTTTTCTTGTAGTCACATTCTCGTGGAAAAAATACAAGGAAAAAAAAAATTAATGGCCATTACTATTCAAGCATCTCTCTCATTACACTTGATTATATATTATAATACACAAAATGATGGTCAATAAATAAACAATTTTTATTGAAGTAAATTAATTAGCCACGGAAATTTATATTAAAATTAAAATACACTGAAAATTTGTTGAATTATAAATAAATGAGATTTTTCGCTTCTTGAATTATGAATTTTTTTTCTTCATATTTTATGAAGTAAAAAATAATACATGCACATGAAACCAACCAAGGAGAATTGAATGTAATTGGATCTGTTTAAACACTGAAAGGATTCGTGAAACCTTTTTATTTGGTTGTCGCATGAATGATGTCAAAATTAATTATAGATTTTTCATTATCATTCTATTATAATTTGCGTGTAAAGAAAATAATATCAAGAGCCTCCTGAGTATAAAATACACAAAACAAAAATAAATATAATCAAGAGTAGAAGAAAAAAAAAATAAAATATGTAACGTGAAATTTTTTCTTACTTTTTTATTTATTTCTCTTTATTTTTATATTTCCATAATTCAATACAGTTTTTTTTTTAATTCCACCATTTTATCTTCATATATATTCGTATATTTACACATGTACGATCTACATAAATTTGCACTTGACAAAAAATTAAAGGGATCGGTGCGACGCTTGAGATAATCCCACTCATTGATATTTATTTTAAAGCTTGAATGACCATGATATTTTTTAACAACGTAATATATATTTTTGTACTTCCTATTTTATTTTTATTATCATTTTTTTTTTACACAGGGTCTCAAGTAATTTGGTCGTAAAATAAGATGGCAATGATGCGAGCTATTCACACAGAAGTAGGAAGTCACACTGAGGAAGAAATCATCCAGGCGTAAAGTTATTTTCATTCAACCTCATTGATTACACATATAAAATCAAAAATATAAAATTACTTTCAAAATTACTATATTTAATATTGGTAATAATTTAATAATAAAGTACTTGAAAAATTTCTTACTTGTTCAATTGTAGTTAATAAAGTTTTCCTGTCCTACTTAACTTTGCATAAAATATTAAAAAGAATCTTTATTAAAAGACAACGAGAACAATAAATGCAAAGACAGTAGAGAGAAAATAAAATGTCGATTAATTTTTTTACGTTGTTTTATTATTTTTTATTTTTCTTCTGCATTATTATTACATCTTTTTCTTTATTCTCCTATATATTTGCCTTTCTCTTTCGCTTCAATCGTTGAATATTCATAATAAAATGATTTGTGGTTTATTCCAACTCGACCTCATGCCACTTCCTCATCCAATAAACAATTCACATTTTGTCGGATTCATATTACAGGCTATAAACAATTATCGATTAATCATAAAAATACACAAATATAAATAATGGATATGAATATCATTATAATATTTCATTTCATTTTACTTTATTTATTTACAAAAAAAAAAAAAAAAAAAAAAAAAAAAAAAAAAAAAAAAAAAAAAAAATTTTTTTTTTAATTCTCAAAATATTTTTCAGTACATAAACAATAAAAATGAAATTTTAATTCGCGTACTTTTAACACTATTAAAATTTTATAGCACATGATGCTTCATCCACTATCCTCTACGTTCTATATATCCTGCTCTCATATGCGATTTAATCTGTTCTCGACACCCTTTTAAATACACCGACACTACATACACATACATGAATGCATAAGCTCGTTCGTCCACAACCTGCATATACCTGTGATACCAATAAATATGGTTTACTTTAGTGCGCATCACTCGGGAGATTTATCAAATTGTAAAAAGTGCTTATAAAATCCAAAAAAAAATAAATAAATAAATAAATTATAAATGAATAATAATTATTTTTCATATTTATAAAAAAATTAAATTGCTGTATTTTATAAACATATCCCGAATAAAATGTTATAGAACTTGATTAGAAATTAATTTGATACATTTGTTTATAATAAATATCGTGCAATATTTTTTAAATAGCTAAAAAATGAAGATGTAAAATACGAACGGTAATATTTCCACGAGAATTTCTTAAGAATACTACTCTTCATACTTATTATACTTCTATTACTTCTACTACTATTACTGCTACAAAATACTACTAGTGGTGTTAGTTCTACGAGTGTGCATTTTTCTATATAAGCCACTTCCGTTTCTGTATTCGTGAATTCTCGTTTCTTTTGGAGCGGTTGTGCTCTCGCACCAACTAGAATGAGGATAAAAAGATTTTATCTACGTTGAGTGTACATCGCTTATAAATTCAAGTCGTGTACAAGCGCTTCGCTAAATTTGTATCATCGTTTGAATTTTCGCTTCGCGCATTCGTATACTAAATTTTCTCTATTTTTTATTTCCTTTTTTTTGTCTTCCGTTTATTTTCTCTGCTTCTTCTGATCCACTTGTTTCTCTTTATCGTGAGAGATAATAATTACTGATTATTATTTAAGCATATTTATACGCGTGAGTAACATGTTAGAACAGGAATCATAATAGGTATATATTAAAATTTTTGATTTCATAATTAATTTTATGTATTTAATTAATTGCAGATGTTTATTTTAAAACTAAAAATATTATATGGGAAATTTCTATTGATTTTTTGTTTCATCGTGTAAAAATAACTTTTTGGTCTTGGGTTCGTTGTGGAAATGTACCCTGGAGAAAAGCGGATTTATATCTATCTACAGATATACATAGATAGGAATATCCACTCGCGTTATACTCGGCACTTGGAAACGTATCCTTCATACTGTTGGCAAAATCCCGTGAGGTCAAGACTGCGAGTTTCCTTTTCTCAATGTTATGTATATACCTCTCATCTCTGGCAACCGACGTCCAAATCTCTGAAGATAACTCTTTCACATTGCTCCTTTTTACACTTATATACACATGAAAAATATTTCAACTGTGGACAAAAAAAAAAATTTTTTTTTTCGTATTTTTTATATTCAAAGTGAATAAAAAGAATGTTTGGGGAATTAAAATTATTAAGCAAGTGTTGAATATATTAGAGATGAAAATGATTGTGTGTTAGCTTGGGTTTATTATGAATAACGTATGTACGTGTGAGGAATTTAAAAAATTTTATTTAAGACGAATGAGAAAAATAAATGGATTGAGGAAAAAAAATCAACGAATGTTAAGTCAAAATATTTCACTGACTAATGATCAGACCAGCTGACGTCTACTTATTATAGGTATGTATAGAAAACCTTTTATTCTGCGGTTTTCATGCCAGTCTATGCGCCACTTTTGAGCCACAGTGAATGTATATACAAATTTTTTTTTGCTACGCCGATTTAATACGGTTGATCAAATATTCGTTCAAATGATTTGGCTTTCACTATTTTTTTTTCTTCTTATATTTATTTATTCTGTTGAGTAATCCAATGACGTAAGTTTTTTTTTTTATTAATCTGGTAAATTTCACCTGAATATATATACCACACAATACTTGAATTAATAATTAGAATTTGAAGAATTTATTAAAATTTAATTCAATAAATTTAATCGTAGATTATTATTCATTCTAATTTTCTAATTGCGCCACGTTGGAATTTTTTTTCTTACGTAAAGAGTGTCGAGATGCTGAATCAATAAAAAGTAAAAAAATATCTCTGATAATCTATAACAACTGAGCTTTGTCGTACTTTGCGGAGACGCCACAAATTTATCAACGATGGCAAACGATAGAAACAGTGGCGATTTTGTGGTTCATTAAATTTATTTTTACGAGCTACTTTTCACGGACACTCTTTAATATTTTTACCACAATTTAACCATTTCATTCTCACACTCTCCACCCCTCTCATCGAATTCAGTTCACCGTTGTAGAGAGGTAAAATTTAATTTTATACGAAAACCCATTAACATTTTTCTATTTTTATTTTTTAAACTTTTTTTTTTCCTCTCTACCACAAAACGAAATACTTGAAGATAAAAATAAATACTCTAAAATTCTCACCACTAATCAAAAAATAAATTTCCATTACATACTATTAATTATATTTAATGAGAATTATTAATTATTATAAATACATGTTTAAAAATAATTTTACAACTGTTTAGTAAATTAAATTTTATTTTTCCTCAATTGAAAATTCCTCTTTTTTTTTTTTTTCATCCCTTCTCCCTAAACCACACACACACACATGCGCATAAATATACATATTCATATGTATGAAGGGGTGAATTAATTAATTTTGAAACGTAATATATGTTGTTGGTTTATTGTCGTCGACCCAGATAGTTATAATTATTGCAAAGTATATTTATAACTTTAACGTGAAATCAACTGTCACGTGAGAAATTTACCGTTAGGCGAAACGATGAAGGTTATTATTAGTTTATAGCCAGACTACAGATGAATACATACATGAGATCTGCCAATTAATTGTATATAAACAAACGTCCATTCATATAAAATTTTATTTACGTAAATAAATTCACTAAAATCAACTTCAATAAACAATTTAAAATAAATTAATCAGCTATTCATAACAAGTTGAATCACACCAAGCAACAAATAGTAAGCTTAATAATAATATTAAATATAAAAATAGTTTATTATTTTACCTCAAAAACTTTATTGCATTTATTTTTTTGTTTAGTTTTTTCTTTTACTGGTTATTTTATACTTCATCTTTGATAACTTTAGCTAACTTATTCGCGTGCAGACGTTCTCTCTCAACTTTGTCTTTGGCCGTTTGTATCTGCCATGTACATGCTTTATATATATATAGCTTTATACTGAAGTCAAAACGATTATAAGTTTCGAGCAATGGCTAGAGAAATGTGCTGGTGCCTTTAATCGCAGTTGTTACTGCTGCAAGGAGTTACGGATAAATACACAGGATGCTTGAAATAATTGTGTGAGGCCTTATGCTTTTAACTGATAATAACTCACGATTTTTCACATGATACTAAAAAAAAAAAAATATAAAATATTTATTCAGGAAAAAAAATAATAAAATAAACGAAAAAAAAAATTTTTGATCAATTTCATCATCGGTTATTTTATGCAATTCAATGTTGATTTTTTTTTTTTATTCACAGTGTAATTTCATGCGATATTTCCCACTTATATTATTCCTATATTCACATTTTGTCTGACCCAACTTCATCCATATCTACTTCGTCGAATATTCTCATCAATAAAACATTATTTTTTTTATATTTCATATAAATAAAATATTATTAAAAATTTTTTTATCCATTCTTCATGAGAATATATCAGTGGATCTTTGGAATAAAAAAAAAAAATTAATTTAAATTCTGAATAGAAAAATAAAAACATTGATATAAACTTTTCTCACTGATTTAATTTTTTTCGTTTCATTTTTCCGTCACTTCTTCATGTGTATTTGTCTTACGCGCCAAAGAGCTTTCAGTATTATTCTTTCATCCAACAGACTATTTGACTGCAAATGGATTAGTGTGTGAGTTGGCAGCAAAAGGCAGCAATACGTATAGACTTACGATAAAATCCGTACGAAGATTTTTCCTTTTTTTCTTTTTGTATTTTTTATTTTATTTTTGGAGTTCGATCACAATCGCAGATGTCAACTGAACCATGTGGCAGCAAAGTGAACTACGAAGAGATGAGGGTGAACTTTAACCACAGTCTCTTTGGAAGCTTGATGGAAAATCCCACGAGAGTTTGAAGTTGGCACACATCATTTTATCCATGTATACATAAAATTTCTCTTTCATATATGTATGTATGTATATGTATTCGGGCGTTATCAGGTTTGGCGCGCGTCAAAGTATTGCTAGCGGCAATACCGGAAGCGAGAACGATTTTACAGTTAGCCATTCGCGTCAGTGGTGATGGTATAGTATGTGGCGTGACTTTCAACGATAAACACCCAAAACCACCAACAAAATATTGTCGATCTGTTAACTATGCGGATGGAGGCGGTGAGAGTGAAGCAGAGATAGGGATTGAGGTGGAGGGATACACAGAAAATAGAGGGGGAATAAAAAAAAAAAATAAAAAATAAACAAAAACAGGAAGAGAAAAATAAATAAACAGAAATGAGAAAAAAAAAATTTGTCGATGTAAAATTTTTCTCAATTGTTAATTGTTACATTGCACATTGATAGTACATATGTATGTATATATATACATATATACATACATATACATACCTATAACAATTATGCATATGGTATACAAACAGATAGACATTTATTTTTGTAAAAGTTTTTTATTCAATATTTTTTGGACCATGTCCAACAAATTTTTTTTCCGCGCACAATTAGTCAGAGATTTATTGTGGGTTAAAGGGTTGTTTGGTGGATGTGTATTTTGTATGGACAGAGGGATGAATTTAGATGTCATATGTATAAATTTATAAATTGAATAGAAAATATTATTTATTTATTTATTTAATTAATATAATAGAGATGATAATTCGTGAATTGAATTTTTTATTTTGATTATTTCGGAGATTATAAAATCAAAATGAGAGGTGAATTTAAATATTGAATATTATTTCTGTCGGTCAGGCGGACGAGATGCTATTCATGTATGCATATAAATATATGTAACCATGTAAATCGGCCTTTGAGAAGTGCGGAGAATCGAACGTAATGAATTTCTGAATAGGGTATTGAATCTATATCTTATACATGTACATATCCTATGTGTATATTTGTAGTTGGTACATAAGGATGGTAGCATTGGTCGAGAGTGTGCCCTCTAGAATAACTACAACGATTCCTCAGCTTTTATATACTACGACCATGTATA
This sequence comes from Microctonus aethiopoides, assembly GCA_030347275.1. Classification (NCBI taxonomy): domain Eukaryota; kingdom Metazoa; phylum Arthropoda; class Insecta; order Hymenoptera; family Braconidae; genus Microctonus; species Microctonus aethiopoides. The sequence goes on from JAQQBS010001424.1 coordinate 3,935,630, forward strand.
TGAAATAGAATACATGACTAGAATAAAAATAAATTGAGATCAATTTTATAAAATTTCATCGCAATAAAAATATTAGGTCAAGGATTTTTTTTTTAATAATGATAAAAATAATAAATAAATTACGATGAATTGTTTGAATAATTTCAAATTTATTTTTCAAAAGGAATTAATAAAAGGTCACATAATTCATATCTATTGTTATTTTTTGTGTAAACATGTTGAATTGAAAATTGATGAAACAATTCTTTCAGCTTTATTATTTTCAGTTTATTTTTATTTAAATTGTGAAATTTTTTGAAATTTATTATAGTAAATATTAATATGAAATTTGTTTGATGTCATGTTCTCGTTTACGATGTTTTTTATGAGAAATTTCATTAAGAAATGTCGAGAAGCTCGTGGAAAATGAATAAAAAAAAAATATCTATGTCCTCGTCAACACTGCATCCAACAAATCTCACTTAATTATATACTTCACTTCTGCTACGTACATAGGTATACAATTACTGTACGTAAAGTCTGATTCAGTAGACGAAGACGTTTCAGTTGAAATACAAATGATCCCCTTGCAATAGTATAAGAAAACTTTGTTTTCCAAAGGCACTAATTCAATTAAATCATTTCCTATTACTTTACGAAAATTTCTCGCGAAAATTTTCGTAGAACATCAATTGAAATAAATTTTACACTGTGAATTTCCCTGGGTAATTCAAATAATATTATTTCATCTCTAAATAAGCAGGCATTGTCATCAAAATTAATTCCTATATAGAATTCAAAAATGATTAATTACCACAAACAAAAAAAAAAAAAATAAAAAGAAAGAAAAGATTAATGATAATAATTATTTTATATATATTTTTTTTTCTTCTATTATTAGAAACTTTTTTTTTATTTCGCTTTCTTCTTTCTTACACTTCACATTTCATTGTATATATATATACTTCAACACCATTATTCCAAGTTCATTCTTGTCCTTTTATGTGCCTCCCCAGTTCTCTTATGTGTTCATATCACAGCAATCTTAACATTCTTTATTTTGCTTCTCAATTCCCTCCTTTAAGAACGCCAGTGAAAACGGCGAATATATAGACTTATCCTTTGTTCCGAGAGGCAGGACTAGTCTATTGTCCCATGGACAATTGGGACATCCGGCTTAGGTGCCCAAGAGCGATTGGAGACTGGTCAGTTACGTGAGATAGGTACCTAAAGTGGCTACCTCTCATAAAAGTAAAGGAAGGAAGGACACCTCACAAGTCACTGTAATACAGTGTATGAACAAAAATGACAATAAAAAATAGTTAAATGCATAAAAATTAAAAGAATAAAAATTTGTTTTTTTTTTTTCATTGAAAAAAAAAATTATTTTGTAATTTTTATTTGTAAATTTTTGGAATATTTTTGAAATGTTTTGTGCACGAGAATTTCTTCAATTACAGTTTAATATGATGTGCCACGAGGAATAAAATAGATCGTCACGCCCAGAGCGGAAAGTGCACACTGTGTAACTGGGTGTAAAAAAAAAGTAGATTAAGTACGTTCAAAGACAGACACAGTCGTGGTGACACTCAAACGCAAGCGCGCACACTCTACATTGTTCAACGTAAGTGGATACAGTTATATTTGGTCAGCCAACAATATTTCCAAGTGCATGTTGAAGAGATATTATCTCTTCTTCTTTTTTTTTTTTTTTTTTTTCTTCCACTGTGTCTATAGATACGCAACTTTACATTGTGATTTTAACTATTTTTCTATTGAATAATATCTTCTTGAAATAACATTTTAATCGACTCTACAAATATTTTTGCATTTTTAATGATATAATAAATCTTAAATAAATAAACTATTTATATTCAATAATTTTTATTCACGATGAATCATCAATTAAATTTATAAATGTTTCCACATTTTAAATTACACAATAAATCTTGAGATAAATAAAATAAAATGAAATAAAATCAATTTACGAACATCAAAGTACCCTTTAAGCAGTTTATTCTTCAACATGTCTTTGCTACAATTTGATTTTTATTTCCAGCAGTTTATAGACAATGATTACAGGTAGAGTATAGTCTAGAAGAAGATAATTTTAAATCGATAATGTCTTATGAGCTTTACTAAATAGATAAATACATCCATATCATACATATAAATATAAACACACGCACACATAGAAATTCTTAATGTATTTTTCGACAATCCTCGAGAAAAGCACAGCACTAAACATTGAATGTATGCGGTATCAGCTTCAGGTAATCTTTAAACTCAACGTAATGTCTTTGTCTTTATTTTTTTTTTTGTTTCTTTTATCTTTTTCTTTTTTTTTTTTTCTTTGTATATTTATATCTATCTGTTTATATATGTGTGGGAGCTTGAGTTCTCTTCATGCATGCGTCTTTTTATATATGTATTTATTTATATCTACGTACACACACAGTATGTGCAGTTTGGTTCTCTTTATCTTTTTAACATTTTTTTTCCTCTTATTCGCGATCTTGCTCGTTTAAAGCGCTACCGAAAGTGCTACTTAAATTTCGAAATTGCCAACGGGGGTCGTCACTACGAAGCATTTAACGACACACATATATGTGTGGGTGTTTTATGTATATATGTGAATATATAAACGTGCGCCATTGATCAATATTCACTCAACTAACACGCACTTTTGCCTTTCATTCATGTTAAAGAAAAAATAAAAATATCATCGAAAACCCCCATGCAAAAAATAATTGTAAAAAAAAAAAAAATTCCACTATATTATTAAATATTCCACCTTATTAAATAAAATATTTCACTAACTAAAAATTGAATCCACGCCACCATTATTTTATTTCACAATTGAAAATAAAGAAATAATTATTCTTTTTTAATTTATTCATTTATTTTTTCACTCAATCCATTATGGAATAAATGAAGAGTTTTACTGTTGTAGAATATAATAAACGAGAAAAAAAGAAGGGACCCGAAGTGGGGGAGAGATAGAGGTGAAAGTGGATAATAAATGGAATAAAAAAAAAAATTAATAAAATTAAAGAAAAAAATAGAAAGAAATTTTTTTCTCAACAAAAAAACGCCGCCAAGCTATTTAACATTCAGTGAAAACAATGCGTATTGCAAGAGGTGGTGAGAAAGGGTTGAAGAGAAAAAAGACAGAGAAGCAAATGAGGTGAAAGAGCTTTTCACAGAGTAGAGGGGCCAGCTTGCATACATGCACGCATCCTCGTGTGAATATATTGCATTAAAATGTGCAAATTCGTGAGTCGTAACTGCTTCTGTGTTTGCTTGCGTCGCACCATACACATAAACGAAAAGCACAGGGGACTAATATACATATATATATCTATATACACATACATATATTTAGTAAAATACTGTATAGTGGGTAACATGAACGAATGAACGAACGAATAAACGCCAGTGCCATTAAGGGCGCTGCACTCATTCGAGCAACGCATACCAGTCGTTCTCCTAATTGCTCTCACCGTCTGTAACCAAATGACTGCTAATGCTACGTCGTACGAATATATATATATATATATGTATTTATATGTATATGTATATTCTGGAAGACCTTTCAATTTATTTATAAACGATTCAAAGATCTGAATTCAGCAATCACAACTATTTGTATCAAATTAATTATGTTTATATACAAATGAAAATTAATTGAATATTTTTCCTCATGATTATATGTGAATTGAATTAAATCACCGGTGTAAATAGTGTGTGTTACTGTTTAAAATTATTGCAACAAAGTTATAATTATTTAGTTATAAAAAAAAATATATTAATGTGACTTTTTCACGAAGTAATTTGTCTCGTTTATTTTATTTCATTTTATTTATTTTTTTTTTTCACCTTCATTTGTCTTATTTTACTGCATGCACACACAACTTTACAACTCACATTGTTTATATCTTAGCACATATATAAATGTAGATACGTGTATATAAAGCGCGCCACCAAGGATCGTCTGTTTGGCATGGTCGCACACGCAAAGACGAGAAAACTTGGCACACAAAGACCAAGATTGATGGCGGTCTTGTATGGGACAACTTTATCAACCAACCGTTATATATAAGGTATGTATATGTATGTGTATATATATATAACAATTTTTATATATGTATATAGTGTTTACAGATTGAGGAACGGAAGGAAAACCGGTAATGCTACCAACACATCACGCCCTCGAATTTTAGTATCCATGTTTGCACTCATCTCTTACGTATGTGAAGCATTAGCGACACTCAACATCTCATTTATTTTCTTCAACGGCTTGTCAACGTAAATATACATTTATATATATTTATTACTTAGAAAGCTTTCAATCGAGTGTATGTAAGACGAAGAATTTTTTATTCATTTTTTTCTATTGAGAATATAATAACAACAAATGAAATAAAATATTATTGACAAAAATTCATTGCAATGAAGACGATTTTTATTTCTTTTTGCAATATAAAGTTTTAATATAAATGTTCAGTGGAGATTTTTCATAGCATTCCTTTCTGTGTATTTATTTATGTAATAACTATTTTTATAGAATTCTGTAAGCTCGCTATTGCACTTTTGTCAATGAAATATATTTCAAAGGACACGTATGCAAGCACCGTAGGGGATGAAAGATAGAAAAAAAATTAATAAGATATAAAACTGTGGAAAAAAAAAATTTTTTTGAATAATATAATAAGAAAAAGAAAATGAAAAAATAAAACAAAATTGATAAATCGATTTTTTTTTAAAATTATTATACTGAAACAAATCTTCAAAGCAATGTGATAAAAAAAATTTATCATTGTAAAATGCAGACTAATTCCAATACTAATTCAACACACGAAGTAAACTAAAAGTTCAATTTAATTAAATTCCAATTTGCATATAGAGCAATTTAAATATAATTACAAATTATTTTAAAATAATTGTGAAAATAAAGTAACAATAATATATTTCTAATTAATTCCAACTTTAACATAACAATTTCGATATAAACATTTATTTTAAAATTTATTCCCTTCGCAAAATGATAATTTCAATCTAATAATTAATTCAATTATAATCTAAAAATTAATTTAATTAATTATAATTTAATAATTAATATTAATCCCAATATTTATCTAACCTTTTATTCATATTTCAATACTCCATTATATCCCTTTGAAACCCTCAACCTTACCAATCAAATAATAGTCTAAGTTACATGGACTCATTTAATATAGTTAAACAATAAACATTAAATTTGTTTAATAAACTTTGAATATATACTTTAGCAAACTGTTTGCCATCATTTCATGGATTATACGGTATATACGCACCAATGGGATCAGCAACTTTACGTTTGCCTACAAACTATCTCCCTTCATATATGCGCACATATATTCCTGCATATACAGGTTGAAACTTGCGAACTGTATGCATTTCAAATTGACCGACCGAGATGTATTTCACATATATTAGATGAGCTCCGATAATATAATTTATATAGATGTATAAATTGGTAATTTACTCATCATATACATGATCAGGTCAAAGTTCCATTACACTATTAGAGATAGCCTTCGCATGGACCTTTGATCTGAACTTGGATTTTAACTGATGGCTGGGATAATCCTTGAAATGGTTTATGGTCTGGTATTTGGAAAAAATGTTAAGGATTCGATTTAGTATACAGTCTATTTTTTATGGTTATGTTGTTAATAATAACCTCTACGTATTGGACATATAAACTTTCTTTATTTTATATGTATAATGAAATATTTATTTTTTATTTCATCATGGGAGTGTAATAAAACGAAAGAAAGCAATCAAACGACGATTATTGGGGTAATATCGATTACGACTGCCTTTAATTAAAACTAACGTTTGGATAATGGCTGTGTATAAATTTTCAGTGAGTGTATGTGTGTGTGCTTTTATGTATTTCATGTATAGAAAATGAATTTTGCGTTTAGAATTATTCACAGATGTGTATGTGAGCTTTTATTAACGTGGGGTGTATTTAATATTGTTAATTAATTTCATTCGAATGGAGAAAGCATTGGTATGAGTATTCAGAATTA
>JAQQBS010001424.1:3941788-3951894 GCA_030347275.1 Microctonus aethiopoides
CAAATAATTGAAATTAATCGACAAAAATGAATAAAAAAAATAAATTGAAGTATTAAATAAATATTAATATACTTTATTGTGTAATAAATAAATATATTATCTATCAATATTTTTTTTTGAACGTATTTAATAAATAAATTCCAACTAATATGAAGCACTTATTAATATCAAACTAAAATATTTCAACTTTCAAAATACAGTATTAATTAAATATTAAAAAAAAAAAAATAATTTAAATAATATTAATGACTCAAATAATTGAAATTAATCGACAAAAATGAATAAAAAAAATAAATTGAAGTATTAAATAAATAAATTCCAACTAATATGAAGCACTTATTAATATCAAAGTAAAATATTTCAACTTTCAAAATAGAGTATTAATTAAATATTAAAAAAAAAATAATTTAAATAATATTAATGAGTCAAATAATTGAAATTAATCGACAAAAATGAATAAAAAAAATAAATTGAAGTATTAAATAAATATTAATATACTTTATTATGTAATAAATAAATATATTATCTATCAATATTTTTTTTTAACGTATTTAATAAATGACTTGATTAGTAATCAGTTTAAAAATTCCATAATATTTTCATAAAGTCCTTTAAAATTTAAATGGATTATATTACATCCTATTAGACACCATTTTCTCATAAAAATAATCTTTTGTGCTAGTGATAATCGTTAAATGTTGATCTCAAATGCCTTTGTAATACTGTTATATAGTAGTGAAGTCGTAATTGTTCTATTCGAGTCGTTAACTTCTTGATCACTTGAGTGTTTGGATAGAAGACATACATAATAGCATGCGCAGTTAGATTTTAATACATGTTCCGTAGTGAAACCAATAGTATACAGATACACATTATACATATAAAATGTATAACATATATGAGATGTACATACATATCTACATATGTACAATGTACATACATCTACACGTCAGTGCGATCCATTTCATATCCACATGTGTTTGCATGGCTGCCCACAATCGATCGTACCAATTAAATTGTTTTGCATGTACTTGAGATGTTTATCCGCGCTATATTCATGTTGATATTGTTGAAGTTATTGAATGTGAATGCATTTGTCCACTTGTTGTTATAAAAAAAAAATAAATATAAATATGCATTGATATGTTATGATATTTTTACAATTTTATTAATACATAAAATGTATGATATAAATGTTGGAAAAAATTGTCGTTTGAAATGGTTTTTAATATTTTTTCTCTACTCAATTATATTTTTTCATTTTAACCCGTTTTTTATTTTGTATACAATTGCGTATTTGTGATGATGTGAAATGCAATTTTTCTTTGGTTGATAAAAATATAACAGAGTAAATAGAGGGATATTTATTGTTGGAGATAAAAAAGTTTACTGCTATTAAATTTTGTATTCTGTTATTTTTTTTTTGTGATGGCGAAAAATTAATTAACATGAAGATTAAAACAGAAAAATATTATTTCAATGAAAAAGTGAAAATTTTTTATTTATATAATTGATATGAATAAATGAAGAATTTATATGATGATAATTATTGTTAGGCTCAATAGATGTATCATATAAAAAAAAATTAATCATCAAATTATAGCATTAATAAAATTTATCATAGCATGATAAATTAATTAGTTTAGCAATGATTATAATAATATTATTTGTTTTTTTACAACAAATGTGTTGATAATAATTCCCAAAAGTTGGTGAATTTATTTATTTCAATTGAAGTACCTTTAATGAAAAAGCTCAGCCCAATTAAATAACCTATGTATTAAAGCTTCATTTTTTTTCTTTTTTAGTGAGAATAAAGCTCAACGATATTCCTTAATTGATCTGCAAAGCAATTACCCGCCACTGTTCTCCCTACGTAGTAAATAAATTCCCCTACGATTATATTGGAGTTAAAGAAAATCCTCTTGAAGGACGAAGAAAGTGGGTGTTAAGGAGGGGAATAAAAATTATTGCACGTCTAAAAGTCAATAAAATAAATAGACTCTATGTGTGAACAAGAAGATTTTTTTTTTTCAATCATTTTTATATTAACAAATTAATTATATTTAAATACCTCCTGCAAGCTCAATTATTTATTTTGAATTTATTAAAAATCTTTTTCAGTACATTAATTTTCTATGATACTACACTGAAAAATTAAACAGAGCTTTTACTACTTTATTAACAGTACCGAAGAAAAATAAAAAAGAAAATCAAAAATCACTATATATAATCCTGAAAAAAAAAATTGCGAATGAAAAATATAATATAAAAGTTTCTCAAGATTTTTCTGTGCTTGTGATTTTGCACACACGTGAAAAAGAATACAGGAGTTATAAAAACGAAGTGAAGAATGATATTCTTTTAAACTTATTCCTTCGCTGTGCTTGCACACATTTGGCGTGTCATTTTGAGGTTAAATTTTCTTACTGGATTTGTTTTATTACTTGCACATTGCCACAATAAATTGTTCGGAACTTTGACAACACTGTTATATTCTCAACCGTGACTTTATTAGCGAGAAAATGTTTTTATATCGTTAAACTATTCACCCACAAAAAGGTATTTACGATGTTATAAACTTTAATTTTCCCCTTTTAAATTCGCAAAAGCTTATTTTGGATTTTACACACAATTGAAATGGTAACTATATTCATATAATGCAAAGAAATGAAAAAAAAAATTTATTTTTTGTTTGAACAAAAATTAAAACATGATGAAATATTCACATTTTCACTAGAAAATAGCAATATTGAGCTTGACTGGAGTAACTTTCAAAGTAAGCTTTATTGAGAGGATTACATTTTCCACCGCAACCTCGACGGGATTTTCTCTTTGTTTCCATTTTAATGTATATATATATATATGTACGTGTTGGTATATTTAGTATATGTAATAATATTGCAAGCACGACTTTTTCCCTGTATAAACATACATATGTAGTATACCTGCAATGGTGTACAACCTTGGTTTTACTTTCAGAATTTATTGCACTATATAAATATTTCTCATGGTGTTATATTATCACAGATGAAGGAGAATCTACATAAACTTTGTGCTTTTTGTTACTAAAAATCTTCATACGAATTATATACATACATAAATTAAATAAATGTACTATTACTTTATAAAATTGCATTATTACCAAACTATTATTTTCCTAAATGAAATTAAATCTCCAATTAATTAATATCATTGATAAATGCAGCAATCTGAAATTACTTTACTCAATATAAATACATTTTCCAATATACAAATAGATAAACACATCCTGATATAAAAAAAAAAAAAAATATGAGCTTTTTTATTTTCATGATTGAAAATTTATTTTTATTTTTGTTTCCTGCACCCCTTTAACTTTCTCTTAAGTAAACATAATTCAGCGTAGGTATCCAGTTCTCTGATTGAATTTCTCAGTCGTACCAACTGTCATGGGAATAAAGAATTGGTGAATAAATAATTCAATAGTTGCAGTAAATTCAGTGTTAGTTTAATGTTCATGTGTGTCTGTGAGTGAAAATTAAGCACACAAAGTAAAAACGAAGTAGCGTGAGACGAATAACTACAGACATATTTCCAATCTAAGTTGTGCGACCACTCGGTGAAATTGGGATTTCTAGTACAGTGCTGGGTATAGTATAGACCAAAAGAGAGTGAATTCGAGTGATAGTATGGTAGAGTGAGCATGAGAAAGCAAGAGAGAAAGGAATCGTTGGATTAGTAAGCTTGGAGTACGGGTAAACTGCAAACTACGACAACACACGAGTCCACACCAAAATTCCAACCTCGAGTTGCTCATGAGTTTAATCCACCGTTGCTGGCCAAACTAGCGAGAGAATAAGAGAGGGAGAGAGAGAGAGTGCACAATCGTTTGGTATATCTTTTACTAACATTAGAACTTGGCATTAAATTGTAACACGAACCAAATTAAAATAAATAAACGAATACAAATTGATAATGAATTTATACAGTATTATTATTTTTTCTATTTTATCATCGTCACAAAATATTTATTGAAATATATTGAATAAACAATGAGAACACGTGCAGGATACAACATCATTTGCTTTTAAAATATTTTACGTTCCTGCAAAAATTTTTTTCTCCAACGTTGCATTTACGATCTTTGATTATACATATAGATATTATTTTATGTATACAGCGTTGCTCATCGTTACATATAGTATATTTACGACAGTGGAACACGAGTTGTCGTTGACGCCTGCTCGTTGACGTTGACGTCGTTATGTTACTGTATATAATGTTGATGTTTCCAACGCTCGTCTTATGTGTGTCATCGTAAAATATTCCTTGGCTCATATTTTTTTCCTGCCAATAATGATTGATTGGATATGCAAAGTTATCTATGAACGTATACACATATTCATCAAGATCATTAATCAATTCCGCTATGTGCGCAAGTGTGTTTTAAAAATTTATTTTAAAAATGAATAAGTCGTATGTAATAAAATAAAAATTAAACAAAATTTCGAAATTTATTCTGCTTAAAATTTTATCATCTCTCACATCTTTGACCTCAACCAACCAATAAATCGTTTCGTCATTTTACACCACCATCTGTCTCCCCTTTCACCCACTCTCATCTAATAACTTCTCTTTCTAGCTCGTTCTCGAGAAGCTTAATCTTCCATGACATGCTGACTCGGTCGTAAGGGCTTAGCGATCCATTCTCGAGGGTTTATGGCATGAACAAGCATGAGAAAGATGGATCCCTTCAAGGGAGATGAAAAAAAAAAAAGGCAAACCGATAACATGAAAGACACGATATGGCTGAATATACGCAAGTCCTTTTCCACTATACGTTGTGTCCAAGATGCCACCCAAAGGACCGATAAAATATCAGGCTCCTCGTCCTTACCACTTCCCTCTCATGGTTTTCTTTTTTTTTTTTCTTTCTTCCTACTCATGGGCCGCCCGTATATATGCCCATAGATACATACCCTTCAGGCAATGCACGTGAATCCGATCGTAAAGCGCATTTGGAAAATCCCAGAAAGCTCCTGTGACGGGACCATCTACTACTACTACTACTACTACTACTACTACTACCACTCGCTTGTCAAGCTCACTATTTTTTTTTTCTTTATTTTTCTGTTGCTCTGCGTGTCGTTCATGGTTGTCTCAAGCGTGGAGAAAACGATAAATGTATATTTATGATACATCTGGGACATGTAAAAATGGAAGTAGAAAAAAAATTTTTTTTTTTTTTGATAATATCTTGTTATAAAAAAAAAAATATGGCAATAAATATTAATTATTTTTCCCTTTCTTGATATTACTGTAGAAATAATAACAGTGGAATGAATAATAATCGGTTATTTAGTTCGTCTCTGTGCTGTAATGATAAAAAAATAAAAAAAAATTTGGGTATATGAACATTGCTGATGAATATTTCGTATGAAAAAATATATGTAGCGGTTTGACACATAGTTCACGGAAAATGCTTCAATATACTATGTGTACACATGGATATATAGAGTATGGAAGTAAGTGAATGTGTAGGTAATATATGTGAGAAAAAGTCTGTGCTATGACTGCAAGTATTAAATTCATAAATTACTTGGCCGACGTGCAAGTACAGGGATGAAGGGTGAAAGGATGAATGGAGGGTGTGGAGATAGGAGGGATACAGGCGACTAACCCTGAGAAATGGAAAAAAAAAAGTGACCGAAAATCTGGTTACTGGAAAACTTACTCGTTGAAAAGAAAAACGAAAAAAAAAAACCGAAAACATAAAAAAATAACAAAAGAGGCTGCGAGACAATTTCTTTTTTTCTTTATTTTTGTTTTTGTTGGAATATCCGAGGGATATTGTGATTCGATGCGGATGGTCAATGTTAAATTGGATACGTGTCGGAGAAAACCACACCGAAGGACTTTTTCGCTTTATATTCGTGATCTTGGAATAAAAGGGGTTAGTCTGACCAACTCTGGGAGATATCTACTGAATATCTACAATTCAGTTACTTCAGTTTGCTGCCATTTGCCACGTCTTGAAATAATGCAAGACTTTTTTCACTTGTCTGTGCAAAATACAAACTACAAACACACAGATTCACACAATTATTGATTGGACATAGAAAAAATTCACACAGCAACTCGGAATTATTTTTTTTATTTTTTCTTCAAGTTAACGAAGCGGAAATAACTATGAGAATAATTTTATTTCAGTTGGAATAAATTTAAAAATGTTATTTCTTTTGCTCAAAGGTATTATAAGTAATATCGACATTTGAGATTAAAAATTTTCCCATCAAATATTGCAGGAGAAAAAGGAAAAAAATTTGAAATCGTCATCGAACAATTTTATCAGGCGCGAAATTGAAGTCTTATTCTTTAGTATATTTTTTTTTTTTTTTTGTCACTATTTTTTTATTGATATAGTTGGCCTTCAGTGACTAATTCAAACCGCGTACTGGGTCGTACGTTTGAGTCTTCGGCAATGACGTGGAACGATTGGCTATTCGCCCCTCAATGAGTTTTTCTTGCTCATTTCTTCTTTGCACACTAAGTCTACGACTCTTATCATGTCTAAAGCGGGAGAAACGTTCTCTCATGCTTGAGCTTCTATAATGACTTCCGATTATTCACATTTAATTGGTCGGATGGTTGAAAGAAAAATTCTTAATTTCATTATCATCCTTCAACTTACTTTACACACCCGCTCACATTCTGTATTTATTTTTTTTTATTATAAATAGCAAATTAGAAGAAGAAGAAGAAGAAGACGAATGAGAAAATTAAATATGCAAATAAAGAATTGAATAAATTCCTGCATGATTATTTTAGTTAATTTTCTACGATAAATTATTATTGTTTCGAAGAAACTTTTGTTAAATAACTTTAAAGTTAAATATTATTAGACATCAAGATATTTTCTTAGGGTTGAATGCGAGAAGTAAAATTAATTTCAAATATAGCAAATGACGTTGAATTGTAACATGACATTACGTTTCCTTCAAAAGCAAATTAATATTTCGGCAATTTAGTTAATTGAAACCATACTTTACCAATCTCATTTGTTCAATATCAATTAAATTCTCACTATGTACAATTGTATTCACAAAAGCGTCACACACTCGTGAGCTTAATGTACTTCCAATAGTGCGGAGTATTTTTTTTTTCGTCTACGAAACTCATTAGATCAGTCATTCGTTAAAAAAACGAGGAAAAAACCCGAAAAAAAGAAATCGCAAAAAAAAAAAAAAAAAAAAAAAAAAAAAAAAAAAAAAAACTAGGACACTCGTAATGGAACACACGACATTATCTGTATGTACAGTATCTACATACGTATGTAATACTTGGAACGTAATTAATTCACTGAACCTAAACTCACTGTGAACATAGATATAAAAACTTCCTATTGATCACTGTCTGATAGTTCACATTATTCAACTATGAGTTGCATAAAAAGTAAAAAAAATCCCAAATAAATTCATGTTACATTTGGAAGTAATCCAAATTTTTCCCTATTTAACATTTGGCCAGTTGTCATTAGTTAATTACCATTAATTATAAAACAATTACAGTGACCACATGTGATAATTAATGTTGGCATTACATTAAAAAATCCAAAATTACAATTAGGCAAAACAGATTATCATAATTACATAAAAAAAAAATAATCAAAAAGAAAAAAAATGAATAAATCATTATTTGAAACTCACAATTTTTTTTTTTTACACACGACATCCAATAAAGTTACTCACATTGATCGAACTAAGAACAGTCTGATAGTTGAACACACATTTAAACGTATATACACATACTCGATACGTCTATAAACCGAGTGACCAGAGTATTTCAGAGTGACATGAAGGGGTTAATGGAAAAAAGCGTAACGGTAATGCGTCCAACTACCCTCTACCGAGTGTCGTGTGCTATACCATGTAAGCACTATGTGTATACGTACATTCATATGTATATATAGCCAGCCACATTCACCCTTATTCCTTTTTATTTCGCCACCCACGTTCCGGACCATCTAGCCAAGACCATAAAACGTCCGCCGGTGCTATACACGTCTTTTTCTACTTCTTTCTCAGTTTCGCTCGCACGACAGCCGCACTTCAACCATTCAACTCTATATACTTGCACATATATGTTCTGTTATATACGCTGCTCTATTCGCGTGCGCTCACGTGCCATTTTAGTGAGTAGAACCCGTCGTCTAAAGTGCGACCTCACCCAAGTTACCAAAGGTTGAATAAAAAAAATAAATAAAAAAGTAAATGTACATGAAAGATTAAAAAGAAAAAAAAATAACGAGGCTTTGGGACTTTTTAATTTTGTCGTGTAGGTAATACGGTTCTCTTTCATGATTAAGAAGGATAAAATGAAAATTTTACAAGAAGAAAATTACACAGAGACATTTGAAAAAAAAAATAAAATAAAATAAAATCTTTGTATATAAATTCTTGTGTAGATTTTTTTTATTAATTCTTTTTATTTTTTACTTTGAAAAAGAATTAAAAGAAGATATCGTTAATATTCAATTGTTGGAGTAGAGATACAAATGAATTGCAACCCTTTTATCCTTGGTGACCTGAGAAAAGCTCTCTTGATTACCCTACAATTTCAGCAGTATTTCTTATGTATATATTTTTTTCTCATTTTCCACAATTTCCATCTCTTTGCAACTATCACTCGTTTACTCTCGCTGTAAGAGTATACTTTCTTCTTCTTTCACGGATGAAGTAGGAAATTAGGATTCTACAGAGCACTGAGAAAAGGGTAACGTTAAAACAAGAAAATTTTCGAGAAAACGGCGGCGATGAAGAAGATGAAAAAAGATACCAACAAAGTGTTTGTGTTTGCGCTTGTAGACGTTCACAAAGTATCGTGTTCCACTTACCTTTGTTCCTCTTCTTACAAATTACACCGACTTTGATGTTGGTTAATGGCAAATTCTACAGACGTTATTCCAGTTATCTCAAGGTATATCTGATACGATTTAATGTTAATACATAAATATTATACAATTAATTATAAAAATATTTTTAATATATAAAAACATTTCGTAAGTGGATTTATACAACGTTGTTTTATGTTTTCTAAATGAAAATGAAAAGAGAAAAAAATTCTAAAACATTTATTTCAAGTTAAAATGAAAAATTGTAGACAAGTGTAAATGTATATAGTAAAAAGTTTATGTTTTCATTATATTGGCAGAGCCATTACAATGTTTACTGCACGTATGAGCGGTGAATTGTTCAACGGCTGGCAATTAAATTCCTGTGTCGACAAAAAATATAGAATAAGAACGAGATAAAATGTATACGCGAAAGAGAATAAAAATAAGAGAGTTTATAGGAATTGAACATAGAGCAACCCTTATACTTGTGGTTGGTTAGCTTTCATTTGGATGTGAGCCAAAACGCGCGCGCGGTTATTAAATGCTACCCAACTACGCGTACGCCCCAGTGGTTTTCGATCTTCTTACAGGGTGCGGCGTCTCACTTTGAAAATGACTCTCCTTACTTGCAAAACTCTTGTGAGCGGGACGGTTGCACTGTGTGTGCGTTCACTCCTATTTAACGTAGGCAAGTCGTTAAGAAGGAAATGGAGACGACGCGAAATTGCTTGGTTGAGAGTAAACTAAAAACGTTTTGTTTCTTCATTTTATTTACTCATTTTTTTTTTTTTACTTATTTATTTTAATTTTTTTTTTTTAAAGTTGCTTGGTGGAAAGTGGTAAAAGAAAATAAAGGAGAAAATAAATTTAGCAAAGCCCGTAAGGGCAACTAGAGTTTAAACAGACATTTTCGAAGAATTTTCCATTGGAATGGGGAAGTGATAAAACTTTGATAAATAAAATGAGAAAGTACTACTATAGTTTAATTTATTTTAAATGTGCAAATAAAAAATTCAATTTAATAAATTCTCTTACTTAATGTCAGTGGAGTGTGTGTGTGAGTGTTGGAGTACATATATATATATATATACTTGGTTAAAAAAAAATATACATGCATATGAAAAATATTATATGAGCTTTTTTGAGTCTCCACTTGTAACGTTCCTTCCTCGACCGTCGTGATGACGGTTACCCTCGGTGAATGCCTCTTGCTCAGTTGCCAGGGTTCGTG
>JAQQBS010001424.1:3951994-3963891 GCA_030347275.1 Microctonus aethiopoides
TAGTTTTTCCCATGCCGATATTATGTATCGACACGGGTTTGCTAGAGGAGATTTTGCTGTGTGGTGTGATCGTCACACACTCCATCACTCTTCTTCACTTGCGTATGATGTACAACGAGAATCCTCGAAATTGTGCATAGAAGCGAAAATACGTCTTATCAAAAAGCTATCCAGCTACAAGGTAGCATAAAGAGTAAATCTCGTTGAAAAATGTGAACAAAAATATATTTTAAATAAAATAATAATAAAAAAAAAGAAATAAAGTATCATCAATATTTTCAAATTGGTTTATTTTTCTTTTTTATTCACACTTTTCACTTTTTAATATTTCTTATATTTTTTTTTTCTTCTCTTCATCATAATTTTATTTATTAAACATTGTATTTTGTGACAGTTATTTACAATATATATTAACCCTATCTATTCTAACGATATCACTGCAGGTATGTGTATGCTTGTATTAATTTTGTGACATTTTATTTTGTATGAATTTATTTTTATTTCTGTCGCGTCAAATATTTGTTTACACTACGAGCTTTCAGATGAATCATTTATTCATATTATTATAGTATGGAATTGAAGGAAAATATTTTATTTTCTTTTGCTTAGTGTGAATATTTTTTAAGTTTATTTTTTTTATTTCTTTGTTTTGTATTTTTTATTTTGTTTTATACATGACAATCAAAAAAATTCATATTTTAATTCCTGCGACACACGAACACGAAATAATATCCCGTTGTTGTAATATGATATTCATTATGGGTCACGTTAGCCATTATAAAAACGTGGCAAGAGTTCAAAATGAAGGTAGGATAGTTATTTCTTCGTTTTCTTTGCCCATTTTTTTTTTCACCCTTCATTTTTTTATTTTATCTTTGAATGAGTCTCATTCCTTCCTCATCATCGTTTCATCTCTTCACACAGCTTCTTTGTTTATATCTTTTTTTTTTCTTCATGCTGTTAACATTCCATTCATTCATGGAATATTTTACTTTACTGCCGGTGTATGTTAGCTTTTTTTTTTTCCACATAAACATTTTTTTCTCCCTCTTCTCGTTTCCCTTTTCTTACTTCCCTTCGTGCTCTCTGACACCTGATCCTAGATTTTTCACAGTCATATTTCATGTATTAAGACGTGAGGAAGAAAGAAAACTCGTGTCTGCCCATAAAAACTAAACAAAAAATATAAAGTAAAATGAAATAAAAATCCGAAAAACAAAGAAAAAATATAGGGGAAAAATTCTTAACTTCATTCGACAGTAAACAAAACTACACATCATATTCATATGTATGCAGTGTACACATATATTTCCACGTATCGATTTACATCATGTATACACACATTTATATATATTCAGCAAAAAAAAAAAAACATATTAAAATGAACAAAAATTTCCCAAATAAAATTAATAATTTTCATAACTTATATTTTTTTTTTCATCCCCAAAAAATATTTCTGTCACTTGCTATAAATTTTTCAAATTCTACACTCAACCGAAAGGTAAATAAAAATATAAAAATTCATAAACCTGTGACAGAAATAAATTTTTAATCTTGTTCATTCCACTATAATATTTTCACGTTGATCATCATCAAAAGCTCAACATGTGTTTTGTTAGGAATTACCCAGAGTGGCGGTTACGTTTACTACATCCAGTTCACTTTACACATAATATATAAATACTCACACAGACACATTGTTCATGAAAATATCGATTAGTTTTTCGCACACGAGCAAATATTGCATCAATGATCACTGATTCCAGTCTTTTATAATCTCTATGTTAAATCAACTCTCTTGCATTCTCTCCTCACCTCCAAACACATCACTTCTATCCACATATATATATATACTTCACACATACAACGCATATGTCATGCGCCGATTAACGAGTTTATCACGCTTGACAGCTCATCGTTATTTCGTCCTGGAATAAATTCAACGCGATAAAACAGAAAAAATATCGTATATACTAATAATTTATCTACTTCAGTATTTAAATCTTCTTCATCCTCGTCTATCTCTCTCATTCCATCATCATTTATCTCTCTATATTACATATAAATCCTCGATTAATTTGTACACAAAAAAAAAACAATAAATATCAAACAGTTAAAATTAATGAAAATAATTAAGAAAAAAAAATTTTTCTTTTTTTTTTTGGTTTGAGTGAAATAATTAATTTAATGTATCAGAAATAATTATTGTATAATAATATTCGTGGTAAGCCATAATACTGCATTTATGTTGGTAATATATATTGTGTGTGATAGCGAGGGAATTATTTTGAAGTCGTGAGAGTGCACGGGAGAAAGCGAGAGAGAGAAAAGTAGTAGAGATATGAAGAAAATTCGCTTAGTCTACTATAGATGGATAATCCAGATTAACAAAACCCTTCTTATCCCTCTCACCGCAATTTCCACATTGGGTTTAGTCCTCCTATCCTTTTATTCTGTGTATTTTCTCTCTGGCCGCACACTTGAATCGATCAAACGTACACACTCACTCTCTGATGAAAAGCCCTCTATCAATATATACATATCATGTGTATCTATGTAGGTATTTTATTATTTACTCTTAGCCAAGTTGATCTTGTGACACTGGATAATCGATACACAACGATAGATATCGTAAATGTTCTTATTTGAATTTAAATAATTCATAAAAACAAATGACAATTTTATTTTTAATTATTATTCATTCAACACATTCACCATTAATTAATTTATATATTTTTTTTTATTCCAACGTCTTTATATTTATACGTATTTTAATATATTTTATTCATTTTTCATTATCCTTTTTTTGTTTTTAATATAGATATATTTATTATGTTTGTAATTCGTGTGTATTTATAGTTCTTTTTTTTTTCTCTTTTTTTTTTTTAGTTCACTTTACACTGAGGATATGTACAAAATGATGAGTGACACCATGAGGCAACTCGAGGACAATATTGGCCCCGCTGTACCTGTCTGCATTGCTTCAGGACGTTCACCTGTAAATTGAAAATTAAAAAAGAAATAAATAAAATAATAAAATGAAATAATTATGAGAAAAAAAAATAATTTAATTCTAACTTTATATTTATTTATATTTTAGAATAACAATGTTAAATATTATATAGCTTTAGCTATTTATTTTTCTTCTATTTGAATATGTAAGAAAATTATTCCGCTACCAATGGAGATAGAACATTAATGTCATGAGAATTGAATGCATTTTTCATACGAATATTATATTTCTCTGAGGAAATATCCGAAGTCCGGTTTGTCGGTGCACATAAGGGAGTTGCACGAAGCACATACCTCCATATATATATATATATATATATATATATTTATACATGTATATAAAGATGTAGGTCCATTGAAAAGCACGACGAGAGTTTCATTCTTTCCATTGTCGAATTGCCGTTAGCTTATGGATGTCGGGTACTGCTGCGTGCCTCGGAGCTTCATAAAACGAATCGAAATGCAATTTCCTTTACGTCCTGTGCCATATCTACGAGCTATACCACTACCAGCTAGGATAATATACCCGACTGCTTCAACGCATTGGGGTGAATGGGTATGTATAACGGTGTGTCGTAAATTCAAGATGTTTCATGGAATTCTTTATTTTTTTTTTTATGTCTAAAATTAATCTTCTACATTTTTTTTTCTCACGATTTTATTTCGCGATCTTTTCCACTTGCAATGGTCAGACGTGGCGAGTAAATAATTGAATTTGAATAGATAATGAGAGAACATTTGCGCAGGGGAATAAAGCAATGGATGAAAAATTAAAAAAAAGAGAATGAAAAATAATTTAAATGAATTTAATTGAGAGATAAAAAAAATTTTTACACTTACCATTGACAACGTGAACGCGAATGGATGCTGTGTTTGCATTACTTGGCTTACAACTGTACTCGCCAGAGTCACTTGGCGCTGCTGTTTGTATTAATAACCAAGATGTCGTTACGTCTGTTCCTTTTTCTGTTATTACCGATACTCCACCGCGTGGACTGTCATAACTCAGGACATTTCCATCGTAATACCAAAATATATATGCCGGTGGTTCAGAACTGAATCTGATTGCGCATGTCAAGTTAATTGTGCTACCAGCACCGACATAAAGCTCAGGACCGCCAAGAATTGTTGCTGTTGGTACTGAATAAATAATTAATATTAACTTTAATCTATCGAAGAAATTAAAATAATCAAATGGATAAAAAATTTCTTTTTAATTTCTAGAAAATAAATTGATTAAATTATTCACGTGGTAATTTATTAATGTTTAATTACTAACCAACTACATTCAGATAAAATTGATGGGATTTCAATGGAATTGTCGATATTTGACAGTCGTAAATTCCTTGATCTCGTTCCTGCGCCCATTTAATGCACAATGTCCATTCTGACCACTCACTATTCTGTCCATTATTCGGCCGATGAAGCGCCTGAAATCTTTGATCGCTTGTATATGTATAAGCGCCTGTGGTTAATATGTGTATATCTCGCAAACGCACCCACGAAACCTGCAGACATAAGAAAAAAAATAGGAAAGTATAAATAAAAATGAATTAAATGAAAGAAAAATTAATTAATGATATTTTATTTTTTGTTTGTTTTTCTCATGTGTATTTTCTTTTTCCCTAGAGAAATAATTGATTTCATTGTAATAACATAGTATTATTATGTTTGGACTGCAATTAATTTTTTTATTCTCTACGTTCTCTCGATGTATCCAATAATTTAAGAATATTGCACTGGAATATAGCTGGCGGTGTATTAATTGGTAATATTCCGTAGTGGTCTTGTCTATGACCTCGATGAAATCACTGGGACATTGTTTGAAATGGATATTGCCAACGAAATACTCTATTCGTATATTTGGGCAAACTGAACGAATATACATGAACGAATGATATGAAAAAAATCAGGACGTGTCGATCGAAGTTAATTTAAAAGCTCAAAGAAATGAAAACAAAAAAAAAAAATCAAAAATATAAAATTGCAATTATTAAATTGGATTCTCAAAATTTTTTTTATATTATTTTTAATTCATGTTCGTTATGCTTTAAAAAAGCACTGAAGTAAAATAATGCTTTTAACAAAGCACACAATTTTTTAAATATTGGATAATGGTAATTTTCAGCGATAAAAAAATTTTTTATTTTCTTTTTTTTTTTTATTAATAAACAAAAACCCGATTGCAGGCTTTTCCAGGCAATATCAAAATGCCATGGAATATTAATCATGAAATGCTGGTAAAATGCCACTGCGACTTACGCCATGCGACGCACGTCATCAATGTGGAAAATACTTGAGAATCCATTGGGGTTAGTGCAAATATAGAGGTGTGTGGGTGTCGCGACGTTCAGTTTATCGATATTTCGTTCCCGAGAGTACTTTGGTATGCATCGACATTTCAAATACTCAATCGTCACGCAATATTTGACATTATTGTTATATAATATATAATATCCTATTGAAAAATTTTATATGAAATCGATGAATCAGTAGATTATTTTCTTTCAAGTGCAACAATAATTCATCTCGCATAATATAAAACACGCATGAACACGATTTTATTCTAGAATCAGTTTGAATGAATGAATTTTTATTGTAATATTTTTAATTTTAGAAATGGAATTTTTTCATTTAAAAATATATTAAATTTAAAAGCTCCCAGAACATGTTCACTGAAATTCACAAATAATCATTAGTGATTAATAAACTGCATGATAAATACTCGAAAAATATACAATCACGTCTGTGTAAATATCATCAAAGTAGAAAAAATTAATAACCAGAGCTTTAATGTCGTAAAGCTAATATAAAATTTTTTTTTTCATGATTAATTACCATCGATAATAACTATTGTTAATAATTCATCATAAATCATCAAATAAACTTTTCATTACATTCCAATAAATATATATTTATTCAAAAAAAAAAAAAATTATTTTGAGTATTATTGTATATTTATTAATCAATATAAAAATTAGCAAAGAGATTAATTGCAAATATATTCATAATATATGTGGATAAAAGTCAACATTTATTTTAGTCAACAAAAAAAAAAATAAATACATACACACATATGTATATTTTTATTTTTGTTTTTGTTCCAATGTGCACTTTGACAACTAGGTAAAAGTTTTTCGATTTATGTTTTAGCTTTATATGTTCGGGGCTTTTTTTTTTTTATTTCCACATGCGCTACGGTTGTTCGTTGTTATATCCATAGACTTTTTATGCTCTCATACTTTTCATTCGCACGCTCCATTCAAAGGCTCACGTGAGATCGTGTATATCACAATACTGATGAGCACCCGATCGTGTTGTGTATGAAAAACGGATCGGAGATTAAAAATGTTCATGCTTCAATAGTATTCAAACGCTCACAAAAAATATTAAATCATAAATGTGTATCTAACATACGTGAAAATGAAAAAAAAAAAAAGTATATACCTACTACTAAATATTATGAAATAATATTTAAAAATAAAAATAAAAATAAAATATACCGATTGAGAATTTTTTTTGATTACTTGTTGATTGTATTTGATTCATGACGATCTCCACATGCATCAATTATTTCATTATTAATAACATTTAAATAAAAATATATTGATGAATATACACGAACAAATGAATTTATATTTCTTTATTTAATTTAATAATTTGAATTTATTTTTTATCATGATATTGCAGTTTGTATTTTAATTTATTTTATTTAGTTTTCCGGATAGATATTTTTCAATATATTCCTAAAGCGATTTTAAATTAAATGACTTTTTCATTTTGAATAGCAATAACAGAAGCAATAAATTCAATTCCGCATTCGCTCTTTCTCATTTTTTATTTTTATCATCAAATCCTTTTGACTACAATTACGATCAATATCACTCATCACAAGAGCAGCTTGCAATGATTAATTGAATTATCGATTAACGAATGCTAATTAAATATTCATTCAAACATGAAAAATATCTACAAAATGATTTTAACCTCTTTATATAAATATTAAATATTCGAATGAATTTACAGATAATAAATTCACATATGTAAAAAAAAATTTCGAGAATAATAAATAACTTCAAATTCACAACTGCGCCATATAGATAACGAAGTTAATTCAATTTTATGATTGCGAATTTTTTATTTATACAGTTTGTTGAAAGATTCAAAATTATTCACATGCGATAGTGCACATACACACTCCCACACACATACATCTCTGATGAATATCTGCATAACGATGAAATTTATTTCCTCCATGTAAAAAAAGAATATGAATGAAATAAATTTTGTCATCAAATCAATTTTTTTTTTTTTTTAAATTTCAGTTTAAAAAACACAAATTAATTTATATATTTTTATTATTACCTATTATTAAATCATAACGATGTTGTTAGTCAATTAATATATCAAATAGTAAATATAAAGCTTGCGGTTAGAGTGTATTCGAATGTGTATAATACACATTCATATTGTAAATAAGTTGAACGTATACTCTAAAATCATTTTCCAACTTTGCAAGCTGCGAGCAAATGTGAATAGAGAGACACAGCGCAAGAGGTAAATGCTTGACTGGATAAAATTGAATTTCCGTAACGTCCCGGAACACCGATTAACGTCCAATCGACTTGATGTAATAGCGTTATTCTGTGATAATCGCTTTTCGTACGGACTCTGGTCGAGTGGTTGAAGTCTCTCGACTTGCACTCTACCCTCATGATGTCCACCATGCGGATCCAAAGTAAAACCAATTTTCCAATTCTACCATACAATACTATTTCAACTATATCACTATACATTCTGAATCGTCAGTCTACCTCTGTACCAATTAACAATTCCAATTTTCAATTAGTAAAACCACATTTCCATCAATTTACCCAAAATTATTTTCGTATTTTCTTATAAATTAGCAAATTAAAAATAATCAAACGATAACTATGGCAATTATTTTCTGTAGGGAATTTATTTTATGTGAATTCATCAACGACCTCTGAACTTGGAGAATTTTCTGGTAATGACAATTATAAGAAGAAAAAAAAATATAAGAGTGTCTGTATGGAACTTTTAATTTAAATTCGATTTAACTATCGACACTGTAAATTAATTTAACTATGTTACAATTTCCACCACGATTACATTAGAGTTGGCTTTATGTCACTATGTGGTAGAATGTTCCAATGATGTTTCAACAACTATCTCATTTTATTGAATAAACAACCAACGTGGTTACTATATTTTTAATTTATGTCCTACTTAAATAAATAATCTCACGACTGCATTTTACTTTATCAATTAACTCTTCACAGAATTAATTCATGACTTAAAAGTCAATTATTCCAACTCAATCAACAATAATACTGACGTATAATAATAATATATTTAACATATTAAATTATTTAACATATTAAAATTTAGTTGGATTGACCATAAAAAAAAATGAATAAATAAATGTAAATGTCTGAATCAAATGGTTATTAATATTACTGTTATGACTATATTTATTTCCCCAAGTGTACATGCCCATAATTTTGCATTTAAATACGTACAACTGAGCATGTATATATGTATAAAATTATTGATTAAATGTCTGATGCATGTACCGTTTTATTGCCAAGATGTCGCACGCGGCACGTGAGATACGCTGTTTTGCCAATGAGAGCGGTGACATTTGTGGGTTGAGTAAAGTCAAATGTGGGTTCAGGTTTCGTCTTGAGCCCAATCGAGTGATCAATCATTTGTTGGCGTGGTCTACCTTGGTTTGGATGGCGTTCTAACTTCTCCATAGTTCCATCATTTAAGCTCAATGTATCTGCAATGAAATAAAAAATAAAAACAAAACTTTAGAGTGATAAATAAATTAATACAAAATTAATTACTGTAAACTTTAGCTTGTATGACAAAAATCTGAACTTTAATAAGCTAATTAAAATTTTTTACAAACTTGAAATTATAATTATGAGAATGTATGTATGATTTATAATTTATGAACACTCGAAAATTAATTTTATTTTTTTTTTTGGTTTGTCTATGGTATTATATTGTATAGTACATGTGTTTGTACAGTAAGTCCCGGATGAGCTTAGGCACTTGAAGAGAAAGCAGAATTCTCATTAGTCGCCAGAGTTAACGTTGAGAAAAGCGCTGATCTAACGAGGTCGAGTTCGCGATCCTCTTCGAGAATTACTGAGTTAGAGAGAGAAATGGATAAAAAAGAAAACGAGAAAAATACAGAAATGAAAGCTGGTGGTATATATTCGAAGTATTTTACCATCGTAACGGACAAGAAGAAGAGAAAGATAACGAGCACGCGTTATCCCTCTTCACAAAGTAGAGATGAAAAAAAAAAATAGATGAGTGTATAAAGAAATAATAATAGAAACCCATATTGAATAAAATAAAAAATAGATGAAAGCAAAATATATTAATATTCTAAATAAATTCAAATATAATAATAAGAAATCCATTTTTTTTTTAAATTTTTATTCATACACATTGAAATGAATATAATAATAATTGATTATATATTGATTAGTTTTCATTTATTTCCCCTGATATAAATTATTCAAAAAATTATTACCAATTGTTATTCTCGACACGTTCAATCGTGTTTAAAATAAACTTAAAAATTTCCAATCAACAAAACACTTATATCTACCCATTTATAAATATTTCATCATCATGAAATCATTTTATTCATCAAAGAGCTTCTGATAATCCCACAGATTCCCTAGTATTCATGACACAATTCATCAAAGTTTGATTAATTCTCCAAATTATCGTAATTTAAATAAACAATATTCCCTTTGTAACAGATCCATCGTTCTAATTACAAATTTATCAATTAATCCAATATAAAATACAATTACTCATTGAAATGATTTAAAAAAAATTATACAAACTCGATAAATAATCAAATAACTACCTAAATAAATAAATAAATAAATAAATAAATAAATAAATAAATAAAACGTTCATGTACATGGTGCATAAATATATTCAGACTATATATTGCTGTACTGATTATTCTTAATGATGATGGCCCAATATATATTTCCCCAGCCACCTCTACATTATCACTATACATTTTCTCGTCAACATGTCCGTATACATATACATATAAATATATACATGCATATAGCTATCGATTGTGGAAAGCTTAATTGCACTAGCCTCACTAGGGACGCGCCCGTGTGCAAGAGTAATTTGTCCTGCCAGTGAACGTAAATTAACATTAGGATGGTATGGAAGCTGCTCAACAACGTTCGAACGCCATGCACACCTGACCAATATATCGATCTATACTAATAATTATCTCGTCATACTATATTTATTTTTGAATTTTAATGAAAAAAAAAAATTCTTTCAAATTATTTTATAAAATAAAAAAATATTAATATTTTTTAATAGTATTTTTTATTGTTATTATTATTATTATTATTATTATTATTATTATTATTATTATTAGTGAATTGTGTTGAGTGACAAATGTGTATTGTTATATAAAAGTTTATTTATAGGTTGAAGTATAGTTTATTATTTTACTATGTTTTTTTTTTTATATCTTGTTGTCAAGTACACTTGTAAAGCTATATAAATTATTGATAACAATAATTGTGGACTGTGTATGCGACATTGGTTATCACATGTATAGGGTGAATACACATGATGAAATGTGCTTTTTATCCAATGGTATTTTATCGATTGTGGGAAATAATGTAGGAAGTAATAGGGAAGAAAACGGAAAGCTGAAATGAAAGGAAAAAAAAACGATGTATGTATTTTATTTCATTTGAGTAGAGAGGGTTGACCATTGGTCAGACAATAAAAGAAGTTTTGGAGTAGAGTGTATAGGTTGGATAGAGAGAATAAGTAAAGAAGAAAATATATTTATTTTATTTTTATGGTAATGGTAATAATAATTTTGGTGATTGTGATAAAATTAGGATTATTTTTATGTGAGAAAACCGATTGCAGTTTGCGATTGATAATACACTAGTCAGTTATTTTATACTCACGACTGTTGAGCCGCATCTTTACCTCAACCACATTTCTAAGTTTCATTCTACCCCTGGAGAGGATTTGAATATTTAGATCAAGTTCAGAGAATTCTCTGTAGACTTTTCGCCAAGAGGATACTATTTTATTAAACAAGAAAAAAAAAATAGAAAAACAAATTCGAGTGTGTATATATTTTAAACGTTATTGGCTCGTTAAAATTTATTTTACCGAGAATAATTATGATAAGAGAAAAAAAAATATTTTCACGTTGTTTTTGATCCTTATAGTTATTTTATATTTTTTATTTTATTAAATTTCACGTTTGGCAATTAATTAACGTTGAATAATGAAGTAGAGAATAATATTAGCAGTGTGATGAAGCGTTTATAAAATTAATTGAGTCATTGTGCAATATTATAGACATGATGCAGCCAGTGATGACTGAGTATAATTAGATTATCTTTCAAAAAAAATTCAGAGTAAAAATGTAAAAAAATGTAAATTAAGTTTTACGTGTCATTATATTTGTTTTTAAGAATTTCAGGATTTAATAGTGTTGAAATTGTATGTTCGTATGTGAATGAGAATGCATATATTTTATGGTTCTGTACTCATTTAGGAGCGTGCGTCGGTTGTAAATTCATAAACGGGTCGAGGATGCTACAGACTTTGGGAGTTGCAATTAAAATACAGAGACGTTCTCTATTCTCATTGTCATTGAATTTATTTCCACATAATGAGTTTTAGTATGCTAGACTCACAAAATAGTTATTAGATATGCATGCAATATAAATTTATTTATATAAAAGACAAAATAAAACTTAAATATTTAATGGTATTTTATGAAATTAAATTTTTATTATTTTCTTTTTTTTTTTTTTTAATATTTT
>JAQQBS010001424.1:3964032-3979453 GCA_030347275.1 Microctonus aethiopoides
TTATATAAAAGACAAAATAAAACTTAAATATTTAATGATATTTTATGAAATTAAATTTTTATTATTTTCTTTTTTTTTTACTTTTTTTATTTTAATTTGCAATGAATCTATTTAAACAATTTCGTTGAAAATTAATTATAAAATTTCCATATCCATAAATGCCATTTTCATACAAATGTAATCAGAGAAAATGTAATAATATTAAGATTTCAGTGAGGTAAAATTATTCTCCCCTTTTCGTAAAGTTATTTTCCCTTTCTGATGATTTTCACCGGGTAAATATCACTATATAGCTCGCACAAGTATCAGGAAAAAGGGACGCCAGAGAGAGAAGGAAAGAGATAACTATAGTACTTGGAATAATTTGCCAAGATCGTCTGACGGTAGTCGGGATGTATCTACTAACCGCAAGAAAATATTTTTGGAGAATCTAATCATGGAGTGGCACAGATTCAAAGAGTCATGTGTAAAATCTACTGAGAGAAAAGTAAACAGATTATATACAACATGGAGTTTTCATCTCAATTTTTTTTTGTTTGAAAAAATAAATATAAACATGAGCAAGACACTAAAAAAAAAAAAAAAAAAATACTTTCTATGCTTCTTTCCTTCATTTTACTTTTCCGATGATGAAATGAAGCGTAACGAAGTTATCCCAAAGAATCCATCGAATGCAATTTCACAAACTTTTCTACATCACCAAAATGAATGAAAAAAAAAAAAAGAAAAAAAAAAAACTAAATTCTCAAAACTTGAAAGTTTTTTCATAAAAAATTTCCGAAAAGTGATACGCATCTAACTCATATTTCCTCCATCATTAAATTTATATTCACTAAAATATTATCAAAAATTCATAAAAAACTCTCGTAATTGCATTGTAAAAAATTTTTTTTAAAGCTCAAAAAAATTTCCAATGCATTCAAATATTTTTTTTTCAGTTTAATTTTCAGTAATACCTTCAAAAATAACATTTACCAAGCTCTGTATGCTCTCTTGTTTTATTTATCAACCATTATCCAATCAATATACATATCGAATGATTGAAACAATGCCAATTAGAGTTATTGAATACAAAAAAAAAAATATATCAAACAAATTGCAATTACCTTCGGTGCATATAACGAGTATAGCAGCAATAGAAAGTCTCGCTTGCCATCTTAGAGCCATTTCCAAATCGTTGGTTGAATATTTTTATTTATTCTCTTTGAACAATTATCCCCCGGTACCGGTTCGTCGTTTTCTTTATATTCCCAAAAAAGGAAAAAATAAAATAAAAGAAAAAAAATAATAAAAACAGATGATACTCAAATGACCCACATCCTTTTCATAACAATCACCGTCTTTTATTCACATACAACACAACACAATATTCAACGCCACCACCACCACCACAGCTACCACCACTCACACACCAACGTTACACTGCTACTATTACTACGATTAACACATTAATGCTCGTGTATTATTTGAAAGCACCTGAACTCAACGAGTTCTTCAGTCATATTATAAAGTGAATAATATCTGAACAATAAATATTGCTATAAAATTAATTTTATTTTGTAATTAAGGGCTCCGTCTTTAATTTGTAACGTTAATATCAATGATACTGATGTACTCAATACAATTTACTGAATGAATTAATCGACACAATTACGGATTTGTAGTAATAGCCAATGTTGTGTTATCAAGTTCACTAATTTTGTATCAATTTCGTATCTATCGTACTGCATAATCGTATTAACATTTGCTGGGTGAATGAAACCTGTGTATTTGGTTGTATATACAATAGATACACATGTATATTAGACAAATATACTATTCAATAGACAGTTGTGTCTTTGCACGCGATAATGTCACTAGCATGAAAATAGTCGTTAGCAAATTTTATCATTAATTTTAATTTTAATAATATTGTTGCAAAGTTTGTACAATTTTCAATGCACTTTGTTTCATCATTGCTTTGTTAGTGTTTATGTTATCTTTCGTTAACTTAATTTGAATGTTTGTTGATTATTTTAATATGATGATTTGAAAAACAGAGTATTATAAATGTTGACACTGTAATAATTATTTTTTGAAAATTTTATTTCATTTCATTTTAATTTTTGAGTTGCAGTTTCCAGTGTGAAATTTATTTTTGGCATAATCGAATGTTTAATGATACAACTCGATTGTATTTCATATCAGTTTTATTTTGTATATAATAAATTTCACTATTTAATTATCAGCTTTTTTTTTTTTTAATTTTTATTAATATTATATTTTATTAATATTTGTGCTCGTGTTCCACTGTCACTCTGCCACTTATTTTTTTTTCTCACACAATATCACACTGATGCATCCTGTGTGCTCGATGAACATCTCTTAAAATAGCTCACCCTCATTAAACACAATTATTATCTTATTTATTAATTTTAAAAATAAAAATCAATACACGCGTAGATGAAATAATTTATAATTATTCAACTACAGAAAAATTAACTTGAATAAAAATAAATCACAACATTCACATTACACAGTAAACAGTTACAAGATTAATTTTTATTACATAAAATAAAATAAATTGAATAAAAAATTTAAATCCAATTTATTTTTCGTTAGTATTATTTTTTTTTTTTTTAAAACTTTAATTTATTTCATAATTTGACCGGCAGAAAAATTATTATGATCGCTAATATTTAGTATCCGCGACATGGTATATATTGCCACACTCCACCTACGTCTCGACCCTCAGGCAGATTTACCCTGACTGGGGTGAATCCTGTCCATTGAGAGCATGCGCGCTTCCGTTCCCACTCAGTCACTCCTTCTCTTCTCCATCACTTTAAAAATAGTGGAGGGGACAGTGTATTTTCTATATGTATGTGTACATATACACACATATCTGCACAGTGGCTTACACAAAATCATCCGTGACCTACCGCACAGGGTGATATGAGTACCAGGGAATGAGCGGACGAATTGAGAGGGTCAAAAAAAAAAAATAAATAAATAAATAAATAAATAAAAAATACATACTGTACAGCAAACTCCTTAATACTTGGAAAATCAACATACTCTATTGAAAAACATACACATGTGTCTGTTGTTAATAAGAATATTTACACAGTAAATAAAATTAAAAAAAAAAAAATGGTAGTTTATTTTTTTATTTTATTTTTGTTTATTACTCAGCATGTGAAAATTAATTATCGAGCATATATCAACTAATTGGAATCAACTTTGTCCTTTGGTAAAACAGTGCGAAAGTCTCGCTTTATAATTTTTATCGAATTAATATTTATTATATAGAAAAATTTTTTTTAATTGCTTCCGCTGTAAAATTACAATTTTATTTCCAATTCTCACAACATTTTTTTTATAATTTATAAATAGTGATGTAATATTCGCTAATTTAATTATCTAACATTCAATAATTAATTTAGGTTCATTTATTGATTGTGAGAAATTATAATACGTGAGTGTTCATTTTATTTATCAATACACATGATGGAAATATTTACGTGATTATTTGCCATTTATGTTAATCACGAAAAAAAAAAATTGTAAAATTGGATTGAACGAATTTTTTTGTCTAGATAAATTTTATTTTCGGGTAATATATCTCTTTATGTATATTTATGTATGTATAGATGAGTGAATGATACATATGTACAGATATATAGGGGTGGAAAAGTAGAAACTAGAACATACGACCTTATGGCCGATAGTTGGGTCACACACGCGAGAATTGGATACCGCGATAGAACAATTGTGGTTTAGAAATAGTATTAGCTACGATTGTTGATCGAATTCCCAAAAATTTCCTGGAAATTAAATATACCTATCTAATATAGTTAAAAAAAAACACGTCTATGTACACATAATAATGTTAGTTTACTACCAATATAATTTACAATCTAATAAAAAAATTATAAAAGCAAAATAAATAATGTTTCGTGAAAAAGAAAAATAGTTTCATAAATTCTCTTTGTTTATTAATAGTGAAATTATCTACTCTTGATTAATTTTTAATGATTACCAAGTTTCAAACACAACTATTCGAACTATTTAAGACGACGAATTTTAGTGTGAAATTTCGCAACGAATTAGAAATTCTGTAGAGACAGTTATAAATTTATTTACACATTTCCAAATAAATGACTAAAAATACTCAACTGAGAACGTTCCAATTTTATTAAAAAAAAATTCGTGAATGTATATACATATATATAATATATATAAGTATATAAATATATCATGGAATGTGACGAAATATATATATGTATAAATATATCTTGAAGTGTTTTCAAGTCACGACACAGTTGTAATTCTTGTCACCACGTCAAAGGCTCACTGTCGACCCTTTTTTCCATCCATTACATACCCTCTCGTCCAACTGGTGTGTATATATTCACGCGTGACACCAGATTGGTCGGGCGATTGGACAATCTTTCATATATATAAAACGCATGTTCGACATATCGTTTAATAAAAATAAAGGACTAAAAAATATATGAATTAAAAATAAATGAATCGAGATAATTTACTCACGCTATTTTACCGGAGAATATTTGAGCAATTACTTTATGATTTATCATACCTATATAAATATCTATATAAATTTACTTTGAAGTTAAAAAAAATTTGAGTGATTAAGCTATTACCATAATTTAAGAAAATAAATTAAAAATAAAATAAAAAAAAAATTAGGTAGAAAAAAAAATTACTAAGTGTATATAGATATTATTCTATATAAACTATGTTTATGTATATGTGGTGTGTGTGTATATGAAAACATTTCGCCACGCAGTTGTCAGAGGAAGATAAAAAAATAAAAAAAGGAAAAAGTATATTAAAAAATGGAATAAAAAAGAGAGAAATGGAAAAATTTCTACTAGCAAAAATTCTCGCGCGTGACGAGTCGCTGCTTCCTCCGGTATAAATAATGTTTCGCGTGACGTTCGTGCTTTTGCGAATACGACCATTCATCAGCGGTGCATATAGCTGGCACGTAACGAAGATAACGATGAGCGTGGGCGCGCGCACTGAGGTCGGATGAGTTGAAGAAGAAGAAGGATATAATAGGTGGACGGAAATACATTGAGTTGTGCTGTCGATCGCTTGAACAAAATGAAAAAGTATGTATATAATAGTACGATAAGAATATTACGGATAATTCATTGTCTAACTACATCATAATACAAGTAAAATGTGCGTGTCTAAGTAGAATATACCCATGATGGTCAGACAATAAATAAATCAGACAAAAAGTCCATATTTAATTGCGTTCATTATAAATTTATTCTCAACACAATTTTTTTTTATTTATTTTTATTTCTTTTCATAATTTTCTCACCAACTTTGAATTAACAGAATTATTAAAAATAATATATATTTATAGTGGTGTTTAATTTCTAAGGAGATTCTGCACTTATGTGAAAAACTAAATGATCAAAGAAGAAGAAGTGGAAGAAAAAAATATAATTTAAGAATTAAATATGAAACTTTTGCGCGTAGAGAGAAAGAGAAAGAGGGAATGAAAGTACTTGGAAGGTAAATTAAGTTGAGGGAATTGCTGAGATAATAAGATATGAGAAAAGTGGTAGGCAGAATGAGAGGGATGAAAATCGTAGTCAGTTACTTTGCGGTTTATAAAGTCTATATAGTCTATTCACCGCAGAATCTTCTTGGCGAATATTTCTACAATACTGCGGATGAATCAACCCTTTCTCAGCTTACCCTTATTCCATTGTTATATAATGTAAATCATGAGTAAACATGCGTCAATAATTTTTTCCTGTCAACATATTTTTTTTATTTATAAATTAATTTTTATCTTCCCACAAATATTCATTTAATTATACAGTAAAAATTCATTTTTTTTAAATTAACATCAGAAATCTAATATTATTACTCGAATAAAAAATAAACACACAAGCTCACAAAATAAATTTATAAATAAATAAATTTTCATCACATTGTAAAATGAAAATTTATTTTTGAACCGATTTAAAATTAAAAAAGGAATAAAATAAATTTTATAATATATAAACAATAAATTTTGATCACACTATAGCATGAAAATTAATTTTTCTACCGATTTAAAATTAAAAAAGCAAAAAAATAAATTTTATAATAAATAAATAGTAAATTTTGATCACATTATAAAATGAAAATTTATTTTTCTTCCGATTTAAAATTAAAAAAGGAATAAAATAAATTTTATAATAAATAAATAGTAAATTTTGATCACATTATAAAATGAAAATTTATTTTTCTACCGATTTAAAATTAAAAAAGCAATAAAATAAATTTTATAATAAATAAATAGTAAATTTTGATCACATTATAGCATGAAAATTAATTTTTCTACCGATTTAAAATACAAAAAGCAAAAAAAATAAATTTTATAATAAATAAACACTAAATTCTAATCACATTATAGCATGAAAATTAATTTTTCTACCGATTTAAAATAAAAAAAGCAAAAAAATAAATTTTATAACATTGTATAAAAAAACATTTTAAATTGGATGAAAATTTTTTTCTTTTTTTACAAAACATTTCTCGAATTATTTTAATTATTCATAAAATAAGTAACTATTACTTATTACCACACTATACCTAAATTCACCTTGTATACATATACACATATATACTAACAGATCGTTGCGGTCATGTGTCGTAATCATTTACAAGTTTGTGCATCATCGTGACTCGAATAAACATTAACGTCAACTACGTGAATTTAGTTTTCGATACAAGCTCGATAAACAAAGCTGTATATCTATACAAACAGTAAACTATTGTTGATACCTACATACAGGTATTTCATAAATGAGGGAAAACGAGTAAGTTGAATATAGAAACACATATTCAACATATTGATAGCACTTCAAACTTTCATATGTAACATAAATCTGTATTTAACGATTAAGTTGAACTATCAAAACTTATGATGAATTCACATTCCACTGTCTAATGTTACCATAAATAATTTTAATAACTAAACTTCGAGCAATTTACAAAATACCAATCGATAATTCTACGTCCACACTTAATTAAATTACATTTATTTAATTGATTAATTCCCTTATATTCATCTATTCATTTATTAATTAAATAGATATATTGGAAAATTAAATATCTAATTTATATACATATAAACAGATGAAATAGGTAGTATCATATGTTTATTTTGTTGCAAAGTTTTCCGGGATGCTGTATGTAGATATATAAATTTATGTACGAGAGGGCAAATAAATTTGTCATGGTATTTTGTGTCGTGAATGAAGTTGAGGGAAGAGAGAGGTCTAGCTCGCGATGTTTCTATCTAGTTGTGTTGGGCTTGTTAACCAATCAACGAACTCCCAGAGTAGTTTGGCCCGCTTTTCTCTGCGCAATGTTGCAACCACATTCAGGCAAAACTGCGAACTGCCGGAAATTCGATTACGTTTGATCTACTTCCGCATGGATCCGTTATTTTCCCCTTTATGCTTTGCTCTTTTAGTGTGTATATGTATATGTATGGATGTACATAGATGTTATTGCATATGTTGATGTAGTGCTACCACTTATAAGAGATTAGATTTGGAAAAATAAATGGATATAAATTTATTTTATGTGTAAAAGTAGAAGTGAATTTTATGTGAATTTTGTTCGGTTCAAGTTTGATAACTTTGATATCTAGTTATTTTGTCATTTATGACGTGCGCGGTCTTGTCTTCTTGTAGTGATCCTTTAAAGTTGTCACTGTTAATTTGTCAGCAAGTTTGAATTAAAGACGATGTATAATTATCGTATGTGAAAGCTGTGAAATTGGGAATATTTTATAAATAGTTTTTTTTATTAATATTTTTGTTTATTTGTTGTATTTAAAATAGATCTATTTTAATATTTATTAGATATATTAAAATATGTATGGAAATAATAACATTGTGTATGTAAGACTCAAAGGATTTTTTATTTTTTTATTTTTATATTTATTTGTGATTTAATTTTTTAATTTTATTTGAGAAAATTTATTTATTTGTTATATTTGGAAGAGATTAATTTTAATATTTATTAGATATATTGAAATATTGTATGTGAAATTTGGAATATTCTATAAATGTTTAAGATAATGAACAGCTTTTTTAATTAATAGTGTATGTAAGATTTATCGAATTTTTTATTTTTTAATTGTTATATTTAATTATGATTAAATGTTTGATTTTTATTTGGGAAAATTTATTCATTTGTTATATTTGGAAGAGATAAATTTCAATATTTATAAGATATATTAAAATATGTATGGAAATAATAAAATAGAAAATAATGAGGAAATATGATTCGACATTTTAATTTTAAATTTGTGTTATTGAAATTTTGAATTGAAAAATTCTATTATGCTGCGTTTGATTGTTGGATTCAAAAACTGTATGACAATTGACATATGTGTTGGCTGCGTGTTAGTACGTGAAAATTGAAAAGTCGAAGAGTTATATAAATGGAAAATACATATATTTGAAAATTTTTTTCAAACATAAAACTTTTATTTACTTATTTATTTATTATTTTTACATTCGTTTTTCTCTATTTATTTTCTTTTGATTATCACATAAATGCGAGAATGGAATAGAAAGTGAAAAGAACAGCAACAGGACAAGTGGATTGTCACCTAACAACTACATCCATATACACATACACTTACACACAAATATATATTTATAAAACTGCAAGCGAAATTGGAAAGCCGTAGAAATGAAATGGAAATATGTTGCAGAATAAAATTGGAGTGGTTTCGAGGTGTACATTAGATTAAAATTCTGGGAAATTCTTCGATTTACCTGTGACACATTTTACTCACACTAAATATATCCATACACATACATGAATAAATAAATAAATAAATAATTGATTAAAATCTGACACCGCTTAAATTAATATGAAAAATAAATTTTCTGTTTCAAATAAAATATAAAAAATATTTTTTACTATATTAAAAAATATATCCACAATCAAATAATTATTTTGAAAAATTTCTAACATACTTTCATCAATAAATATTAATAAATTTCACACCAATTTTACAATCTTAAATAATAAAACACGTAGAGTAACATAATCGAAATAACTGTTTCCTTTTCTCACTTGAACTATCATGAAATATCAAATAAAAAATATATAAATTTTATTTTAAATGTCTTTGGACATTGTTTATGATATTGTATAAAATTGCTTGACTATTACGAATATATAAAAAACATGGTGCACTATCACCTGAAAATATAGAGCACAATATCGCAACAACAAAACCCCATCAATAGCATCATTGAAGCTATTTATGCGCGGTGAAGCTTTCAGTATTCGTAAATATCTATACTTGTGCTTTTTATTAACACTATCAGTATCTCTATATATATATACATAAAGGTATAACTATATAAAACTACCACCTGGGTAGTAAAATCTCTCGATCTCAACTTGATCGTATATAGAATTTTATTGACGTCCGGTTGTGAGTATCACGTTCCAATATCTGTCGAAAAATAAATAAAATATATTTGTACATAAACAAATATTATTTATATCTGTATAAAATATTTCAAAATTCATTTTATAAAATTATTCAATATTCATGAAACAGCTTGGAAATATACATAAATATAAACACATTAAAAAATATAATTAAAATGCTTATATATTTATTTTTTTTTCTTGCTTCATTTGAAGAATGTATAGAAAAAAATGGTTATAAAAATTCTGAAATGTTTCAAAGTTTGTTACTGTGTTAGAGCTTGATGCAAAGTGGAATAAAAATAAGAGAAAGATGGCTGGGAAATGTTCGTATGACCAATGAGATTTATATGTTTACCAGCACGTTGAATAGTAGCTTTCTACTTTGTCGTCGATTGACGATCAGAGAACAGTTGGATTATTTCATTTTCTTTTTGTTTTTTTTTTTTTTTTCATTTTGAATTCGTGCTCGGATACATACTTTATTTTACCACTACGTGTGTGCCTGGGAACGCATACTAACAATCACCTTTACACTAATACTCACGTCATAGTTGACTTCCATCGGTTGTTTTTTCAAAGTAACCTATATATCCAATGTTCCCAAACTCTTTTTTCTTGCACTAGTGAGTGTCGTTGCTTACTCGTTTTCGCCAGTCCTCCTTCGACAAACCGCCGCTTCTCGTTTTGGCCAAACGCCAAGTTACTGCTGTCATAAACAAATGCTGTTGTCGACAGTATATACGAAGAGACGAGAATATATATACAATATAAAAATATGTATATAGATTATTATATTCCTGTAAATATTTGTGAATTTTTATATAAGAAAAAATTTCTAAATAATAATTTTTTTTTTTATACTTTTATTTTTTCTTTGTTTGTATAAATTATAGCGGGATAATAGATGCATGACAATGATAATGATGATGATGAGGATGATGATGACAGTGAAGGTTCGAGTAAGGTTCGTTGGATGAGGGGGAACAAGACAAAAAAAAAATAAAGAAAAACAGCAAGATAAAATGAGAAAATGAGAAAAATCCCTGACGAGACGAAATGGGAGGATCTAGATTATTGTCGCGAGGTAGAAGAGCTTCGTATGAGCGTGACTTGGACTGTAATTACACTTCATGTCAAAACGGTGATAAAAAAAAAAGGAAGAAAAAAAAATTAGGATAAACCTCAATATTTGTTTTATTCTTCATCACATGATTCTATTGTTGGACAGGCGAATTAGTTTATCATTATTCACGAATTATCTCATTCTCTACTCTTCGTTATATAATTCACAAAAAATATAGCATTATCATAATACAATAAAAAAATAAATCGCTTGGGAATAAATTAAATTAAATAAAAATCTACGAATTTTTGTAAATATTAATTTTGTATTATTCACACGTTTGTCATATTATTTCACAGCTCATCGACGAATTATTTTGCTATGCATCGAGTCCATAGTTACGCAAAATAAAATAACAAAAGAGCAAATAGAAAGTGTGAATAAAAAGAAATTAAAAAAATAAATAAAATAAAATATCGGGACTTGATTGTAAGATGAGTTTGAATAAAAGAGAGCAAAAAATAAAGCGAAGAAATAATTGGAGACGCGTACGAAGTTTCAGACACAAGTGGCACTTGAATTCACCAACCCGCGTTATATAACCTTGACGATATAAAGAATAAAAAAGCTGGGGAAAAAATAAAATAAATAAAAGCCAAGTAAATATATAGTATAGTGATGAAACCCTTTTCAACGCTGGTTGGCGCGCGCGCGCGGATGTGAGAAGGCACGTGAGGGTTGACAGGGTCAAAAAACGTCACCGTTGGGGGGAATTGCGAACAATAAAGGTACCCGCATACGAAATGTGAGAGCACAGGGACAATTTTCTCATACTGTGTATAGATATGTATGTACGTGTGTGCGGGCAATACAGTTGGAAAACCGACAATAGGAATTTCTCAACTATACATACACAGTGAGAATTGTGAAATAAATCTCTAACGCACTTGAACAAGAGAATTTTTTTTCTTTCAACTTAATTCAATCTTTAGAACAAAAAAACAGTGAAAAAAAAATTATTTCATTTTAAAATTTTCCACGATTAATTAATTAATTAAATTATAATTATCAAAAGCTTCGAATTATTTAGCTATTTTTTCAGAGCTTTAAAAATTATACTTAAATATTTATCGATGGTTTTATTTGTATATTTATTTATTTATTCATTTATTTATTTATTTTTTTTTGAATAGTTGTCGCAATTGTATTATAACAAAATAATTTCAGAGTTTTGTTGCATTTAAATACTTGAAAGCTTCGCTGTTGTGTCATAGTTCGTGACTCACAGAATATCTCGAATATGTTCTGTGTTATATCGTGGTCGTTTGAGCGCATAACTTTCAACCAACAACTCGAGGCAAAACTCACTGTGGCCTTTATAACCAAACCATTCCTACATATCCTTTCTCTTATTCTCACTGCTCAATATCGTCCACATCCTCTTTGTCTCACATTATTTCATACTCACCACAGAACCTCAACATGAAATGCAGCGACGAAACATTTATAAAATGAAAATCATCAGGAATAAAAAAATTTCGTTGAAACTTTTAAAGTTAAATAAATTTCTCAATTAAACAAATCACTAAATATTTCTGTAATTGTTTCCTATAAAATTATAATATTTTATCTACATGTGAATAAATATTGTACATATATACCCACGTAATCCCACACTGGAAAATTTAATAATAATTAAATTAATGGAGTAAAATAAATTCTCAAACGTAGAGTATCGATAATAAATAAATCGTGCAGTGACGTGAATTCATCCAACTCGTTAGTGAGTTTGTGGCATTTTTTTTGTGTGGTTGCCAGCCAATTTCCAAACTTGCTACTCTTCCTGCATACATATCCACGAAAATTTATATAAAACAGTAGTAGCAATAGCAATAATACTAATAGCAGCATCAGCAATATTAATACTACCAATAAAGTATAAAACAAAAGAAAAAAAAAAAAAATTCGTCATTATCATCTGTAAAAAAAACAATACAACAAATTCAAATAATTAATTCACATTATACCAATATTATAAAGCTCAAGTATCAACTACAAATAAATAAACAAACGAATAAATAAATAAACAAACACACTCGTCATAATTAAATGCAAATATTAATTTTCTAAATATCATTTTCACAAAATTAATTTATTTGTAATTTATCCAACGTCAATTTTCTACAATTATATATTAATTATTTATTGGTATCATTTTCACCCTATCGCATTCTACTCACTCTAATCTATCATATAAACGTTAATGATTGTGTCTACGACGAATCCACATGCAAAAACCATTACGTACCACGTACTTTCTTGTTACGTTCGTCAGCGACCAAAATTTATGCAGCTCAGTCAACACACGCTATCACCTATTCTATATGTTTGTACATGTGTATCTATATACCTATTTCATCTATATATAGAACAAGTCTATTGCCCTACCATTGGGGTTGAAATGGTTGTGGTGACCCTCCTCCTACACTGCAATATATCACTCATTCCACTGTGGCTCGTGCACACGCATATTCATCGGCTCGTTGAATAGCGCCGAAATAAACTCTTTTGTTGTTCCTCAATTTATCTCTTTTGTTTCCTTATTCCCACATTCGTCATGTTCAAAAAAAGCTCCTGGACTTTATAATAATTATTCATCCTATCAATATTATCACCAAATTAATTTTGTAATTAAACAAAATTTATATCTTCGATAGATAAATTGTAAAAAAAAATTTCTTTTTTTATTATATCTCATTTTTTTTTTTAACTGTAGTCTTTGGAAAACTTGCTGACATTTATTATCATTTTTTTATCTTCAATTTTATGACTTATTTTAGTGTATCAAAAATTTATAAGATGATAAAAAATGACGGGCGCGACAAAAAATAAAAATGAAAAAATTATTTATATATATACGATGTAGGATAAGAGAAGAAAAATATAAAGAATGAAAAAAAGATTCAAGTGCAAGGCAAGTGTCCCAAGCGTAAAGGGAGGAGGTTGAGTTGGTAGCGTTGGTTGCTTGTGAATGCGCGCGGCAAAGCGAATATTCGCGACAGGAATATATAAACGATACGTTGGCTCTCTTGTTGGAGCATTCTGATGCCACGATAACGCCTCCATTGTCGTATATATTTTCGAATCACTTTGAAATACTACATACACTACTCTAAAAACATATATGCATGCAGGTAGACGAATTCACAATGACGTAAACAGCTGTGAAGATGCGATGCATTACGAAACAAAAGAATCCAAGTGATATTTTAAACGTAAAGTGAATCAAGTGGAAATGTTCCTTGAGTGATCAGACAGTTGTATAAAAAATAAGGGGGAAAAAGCTGATTACCATAACGAGGAAAAAAGCACAAGCCGCCACTGCAAAATGTATTTTCAAATTGTAATAAATTATACACTCTTCCTCAATTTATCATCAACTGCAAAATAATGAAACATTCATATATTTTAAATAGTAATAAAAATAAGGAAAAAGTCAAATCAATCATGATTTATAATATAAGAGAAAGGCTTTGGAGCTTTATCCGTATATATTATGTACCGGGTGGTTCACGTATAATATCCTTGACGAATAATTGGAATATAATAACAAAAGTGCAAAAAAAAAAAAAATAAAATAAAATAAAAAAATATTTATGTTTATAAATATTTATATTTATTTCATTTTATTTATTCATTTCGAATCAAAATGAATTTGTTATCAAGGGAATGACGATATCACGCTGCTTTAAATAACACAAGACCTAACTTCATTATTTAAATAGTAACAATTAAAATGAGAATTTATAATTGAATATTAAAATTAATCCTGGTTCAACTAGTAACATTAATATAAATAATATAAAAGATAGTGACATTGTTAAACTTCCCTCGATACCAAACACACTTCATCAAAAATAATTTTCCTACATTCATTTATTATTTTTTAAATAAACTCAAATATCTTATACAATTTTTATCACAAAACATTATAAACAAACCACCCAGTATATTTAAAATTGAACAATAAGTTGAACGCATATATAACACTGCACATAGTAAAGTCTGAAGTACAACATCGTGTTAGGTCCATCCCACGTTTAACATCACAGCCCACAAGAGACGTGAGAGCAAAGCTCACCCATTCGTCATTGTCACCACTAAAGTGTATAGTTTCCGTCGAACATGTGAGTGACCTCCAGAAGTCCAAGGTGCACTAAAACCACCACTTTAATATTTTATACACCCACACATCTATACATCTCAATAACCATCAACCATACATAATGAATTTTTAAATAACATTACATTTTTAAAAGCGATCCTACATTTATTTTTCATATTTAACTCTCAATATCACATTCACTTTCAATAGTAAATTCAGAAAGCGAATTATTCATCATCATCGATTGTCATCATTTTTTCTATGACGTGTGACATTCTACATATGATAAATACATTATTGCAGACAACGCATGAAAGACGTGAAGTAGATTACGTACATAAAATGATATGCATATATACATATACAAAAAATAAAAATAGGGGAAATGGAGTAAAGACGAAAAGGAAGATGAAGAAGATGAAGATATGAGTGTGGAATATTGCCATACGTTGAATATAATGCCAAGAGTCACTTCTGTGATAGCATTGAAATGTGGGCCAACAAAAATACTTTTATTTTATCTTCTCATATTATTATTATTACTACTACTACTACCACTACTACTACTACTACTACTACTACTATTACTACTATTACTACTATTACTATTAATACTATTAATAGTAATATTCATATTGTAACAGGAGGAAAATTGACTCCAACGCGTAACACGGAGATACTCGACGAACTGTACGTCGAAATAATGTAAA
>JAQQBS010001424.1:3985885-4015022 GCA_030347275.1 Microctonus aethiopoides
TTTTTTTTTTTTTTGTAATAAAGTTAGTTTATTTCATATATTTCAAGGTATTGAACGTACTGTGGTAAATCGATTGATGTGTTTTTCAATAATCTTTCTCTTTTCCATTTTTTTTTCCATTTCTCAACTCTCAAAAGTAATCTCAAATATAATATTAAATATATATATAAATGATTGCCACTTTCTGAACGTACCAGAAACACTTTACTAAATATATATACACACATAAGAGTAACTACAAAGATATACATGTATATAGGAACTAAAATATCGCGTGTGTGTGCAGGTTCAATCTCGATAGTACAGTGTTATATGTAAGTCACATAAAAAAAAAAAAAAAAAACCTATCAGTGATTTTCAATAACATGCAATCTTTGATAATATAGAGTACATTTGGCTTTACATTAATTCCAACGATTTTCGCACGTACAATAGACACTCATACCAATATATATTTTCCATCTACTATTATTACACTTGTATGAACGTAAAACCTTGTGGTAAATTCACGTAAATTGATACGTTGGTGTTACCATTGGCACTATTGTAATATAAATTGTACATGGTCATGTAATCCAAAGCCAAAATTAGAACTCAAGACAAAATAATACACACAACCCCATATATATGTATATTGTATATATACATATAAATGCTTGACTTTATTATATTTTGATTATACATAAGTGATTTATAGCTCTAACAAATAATACAAAAATAATAATTCTATACATTTATAATTTCAATTTTAGAAATAATTTTTTTTCTCCAATTATCACACCTTTGGATATTTATTAATATTCTCTACAATACTATGCAATAATTTTACATATATATCTGAATGTATATATTAAAGTGTTTTATTTTTAGGCGATATTTTTTTTTATCTGTGATTAGTAAAAATCTGATAATTTATAATAAAAAAAAAAAAAATATTCCCGTTTGAAAAAAAATTCTGAGTTAATTATAAAGGCTTAGCGGATTTAAAAATTTGATTCCCCATACAAATAACACGAGAAAATTTTTTTTTTTTGACTTCAACTCGATTTTTGGATAATTAAAAATTTTTTTGATTATGACAAAAAATTTTCTTT
This sequence comes from Microctonus aethiopoides, assembly GCA_030347275.1. NCBI lineage: Eukaryota > Metazoa > Arthropoda > Insecta > Hymenoptera > Braconidae > Microctonus > Microctonus aethiopoides. Next base: position 3,986,980 of record JAQQBS010001424.1, read on the forward strand.
AAACAGGAATTTATTGATTTAACATTAATTATTATCTTACAATGAATCTATAATGCTGAATCAACAATGTAATAGCATAAAAAAAAATTTTTGATTACCGAAAAATCGAGTTAAAGTCAAAAAAAAAAATTTTCTCGTGTTATTTATGTAAAAAATCAATTTTAAATTCGCTAAGCTTTTAATTATCTCAGAATTTTTTTTTTCAAACAGGAATATTTTTTTTTATTATAAATTATCAGATTTTCACTGATCACAGACAACAAAAAATAAAACACCCTAGTATATACGTATAAAAATAAAAAATATAAAGCTTGAAATAATATTTAAATAAGGGAGTTGACAGTGTAGTGAATTTATCTATTGATTCAGTTAATGATTGGCGTTATTAGAATGAAGGTGGAGTTTATTCATATAACTATTAATCACCATGTATATACACACACATATATATATATAAATATATTGAGGATAATATTTGTGATGTATAGTCCCGTGTGAAGAGGAAGAGATAGATAGAGAATTTCGTAGAGAGAGAATGAGAGAAATGAACGAGATTGAACGATAGACAATTAGGCTCTATTTCTATTGTCATCACTCTGGTATATATATACGCTTATATATGTATGTATATATATTGTTGAATGTGCTTGGTCATGGTTAACACGAGAGAATTCGATTATAAGCCGAGATGCGGCAGATGTCAAAACGACATTTACACTCAGAGCCCTATTGCCTTATGATCAACTGACATACATATAAACATTTATGTCATGTAGTGATATAGGAATAATTATTCTGTATATTCCCTTAAAGTGTAAGGGAATGACACGTTGATAATTAAATAGCAATATCCCAACAGGTGTAAATAAAAAAAAAAAGAAATAATATTTAATGCGATGAATGTGAAAGAAAAAAAAAAAAGAAACGAAAGAAATATTGAAATTTTTTTAATTAAAAAATACAATGTGTATATTTATTTGATTTTCCAGTGTGCAAATAACTATATAAAATTTAATTATAATTTATGTCTATATATTAATATAGATTTATTTTTCTTCGATGTGTATTATTCAGTTTTATTTTTTTTATTCTCTATTTTTTTTTCGATCTATTTTGTTGTTTTGTAGAATGAAAATACTGTATTATTAATGTATATGTTGGTGATATCAATAGACCTGGGATATTTGTATGTGTGTATGTATGTGTGTGTGTGTGTGTGTGTGTGTGTTTTTATGTGTGAATGTGCGCCTGTTTGTCCCGCACATTTAATCATGGTGAGTGGTCACTTCCGTATCCGTGCAGACAGGATTTAGTTCGACCGCGTTACATTTTCACCCTATTAAAATAAACACGTGGGGAGAGTTTTCAATGATCCCTCACACGTATATGTAAGCTTTACAATTGTCTTTGTACATAGAGAATGTATTTTTTTTATATACAAAATTAATTAACATTAATTTAACGAGGAAATTGATGTGAGTGCATGGAGAATTTTGAATTCGCATGTACAATTTTCAATTGAATATGATTTGAATGATGAAAATTTATGTGCTATATATGTGATATGGACACGTGCAATTCAACTGGGCCAATTAATACGTCTATTCACCTTCAGTTATTACTCTTCACTCTTCATTGTTCACTCCTCTTTGCTCCTCACTTTTTTTTTTTTTTTATTTTTTATTTTTTTTTTTATTATCAATTAAGCAACGAATTTATTTTAATTAATCCCTCTGTATCAAAGGTTTCAACAAATCCATTTGAATCAACTTCGTTAAATATCAATACAGGAAAAATTTCGTTCGTACAAAACAAAAAAATATAAATAATAAAAAAATAAAGTAATACTTGATTAAAAATATAATCACATTGTATTTCTCATTGTTTGAATAATAATTGATATTTAAATATGAAATAAATGTACTCGATAAATATTAAAAAAAAAAATAATCCAACATTGAAAAAATAATTTTCATCAATTATTTTTGAAAAATAAATAAAAAAATAAATTATTATCTTACAATCGATTTTTAATTTCAACGTTGAAAATTTTTAGTGCAATTATCATACATTGGCGTTAGTTACAACTCGCTCCATATCGATAATTAGAAAAATATATACATGTTGTAGTACAATAATAAAAAAAATAAATAAATAAATAATAAAATAAAAAAAAAATAGGAAAAACAACACAATACAAATAAATACATGAAACATTATCAGTATATTATATAGCTCTCTCGATATTGGACGCTCAATCGACCTTATCGCGCACCCAATTACTCTCATTCTCTTTATCTCTTTTTGCTACACCAAATAAATGTCCTTGAAGATCCTCATGTCATTTAATATTTGTTTTTTTTTTTTTTTTTTTTTTTTTTTTTTTTTTTTTTTTTTTTTTTTTTTTTTTTTTTTTTTTTCATAATACTACACTCAAGGATACACCTCAACATAAATAAATATAAAAACCGACGGTATAAAATGTCAATTCATCGGTAAAAGTCGGTGACATTGTTCAATTGACGACATCACGTATAAAGATACGAAGTAAAAAGTTTTCACTTGCGAAAACGCTTTAAACCCTCTGATGAAAGTGGCCCAGTTGAAGAGCAGAAATATATATATACACACATATATATAGGCGTGTAAATGTGTATATATTGAAGAGGGAGAAAGTGGGAACAGAGTTAAAGTGATAAAGTTTGTCCACCAAAGTGACAATTTTTTTTATTTTTTTATCGTTCATTTATGTCAATTTTTTTTTTTTTAAAAGTTCCATCGCTGATATTGGTCAGTTTTTTTTTTCCATCGCGTTATTTTTACACTGACACTGGCACTTACATTGTACACAACACTTTGTTAATGTCGGTTACATTTTGGTGTTGGATATTGTTCGTTCAAATAAATATCTACCATATATCGTGTATATATTCATGTTTTGCACTAACATGACAAACCATCCGGCCCATGACGGTCATTTTATAAGCTCGCATCACTACAAAATGGCGTTGATTAATTACCAACGTATACTTCATGAGTACCCTTCACTCGCGTGACTGTCATACGCAATATTGTTGGTATACAACGTCACATAAAATATCAACGTTACATATAAAATATCTATAACATGCTCCTGATACATTTACATGCTCTGCATTAATCTGAATTAATAATTATTTTTATTTATTTATATTCATACTCATAAGAAAATCTAATGTCTATTGTATATTTTTAAATACAATATTTTATTATTTTATTTCAACGAGAAAAAATTTAAAAATATGTCTCGTTTAATTATTGATTCAATCTTGTTTTTTTTATCGTGTATTTTATTTTATTTATTATTTTTTTTTTATTTTCAGAGTGAATAGTTCATACCAACAAGTTTTGCTGGCATGCAAATATAGACATAAATCGTTTTTCCAACACGAAACAGAATAAAATCTTGATGTATGTATATGTATATGCGTATACACTCGTGCAAGGAAAACTTATCACTTGGCACCATACGGATGATCTCGGCGATTTTTATTTTATTTCGAGCCTCGTTTTTAAAGCATTCTAAAAGTAGATATTGGTTACAATGCTGTAAAAATTTACAAAACGGTTTATTTTTATATATAAATGATAAATTTTTTTCAAATAAATATAACGAAATATTTTTATTTTTTTCTGGGAAAATAAATTATAATGAATTAAATCACTAATTATTAGATCAAATATCATCTGTGAGGATTGTGATAAGACAATTCAACACTATCATGAGCATAATTGAATATTAATACAAAAAGAAAAAGAAAAAAAAAATCAGGAAGAGGAAAAAATTTTTTTTTAATTGCAATTCATCATTTGTGTAAATTATTTATTCTACGAATTACATTTCAGATAATTGTTTGTATATTTGCACTAATTTAAATGTACGCACCCATAGTTATGTCTTTGAATAAATGCAAATGGTAAAGGGCGTTGAGAGTGAGAACCGCATCCGAAAGCGCCACGTAAACAGCATCCAATCAAAGATCACAGACCATTAGGCATGTGTAAAATGGTGCAGTGTATGCAGCCAAACCAATGGTGTACTAATTCAACGATGCGAATGAACTACATTCTCATTCAGCTGTGATAGCTCGTCGCATTCTCCTCTAACATTTATAATCTTTTCGCATCATTGGTCCATCCTACACTCGTGAACATGGAAAAATAAATTATTCCAAATGCTGACATAGAGAAACTTTGAAATGAAAAAAAAAAAATATCAACAACATAAATATTAATCATGATGAGTTTCTCATAAGTTTTCACCAATTAAACTACAAAAAAAAAAAGATAAAATAATAAATACCAATTGACTGCTGAATATTTCATTCAATTTATTTTATACATTCTGTAAAAATAAAATTTATATAAATTCAAAATAAACACGAAAACAAAACCATTAATTTAACAAATGAAAATAAAATAAAATTCACACAATATTTCTTATATATAAAATATAAATAATCATCTGCATAAAATGGACCAATAAATATACACGATGAAATATGATATCGTCACATCAATAAATAAAAAAAATAAAAAAAATAAAAAATAAGAAAAATAAAAAATAAAAAAAAAAAAAAGTAAAAATGAAATTTATTGTAGCATAATGAAAGCAATAACAAACTTAATAAATACATGAACGCAATAAATATTCGAGTCCCCTATCCCAGATATTATTTGTAAATTTTTAGTCAAAAGATATTTAATAATTAAAAAAAAAAAAATAATAAATAAACAAAAATATAAATTTCGAATGAATTAAATCTCGTTTTAATACACCGTTTTAATTTTAATAATATTTATAATTCCACTTACAACATAAACACTCAATTAAACTCAATATAAAGTCTGATTGAAGATGAATATTTATTCAAAACTCTTATAATGAAAATTTGAGTGTGAGCATACACGTAACTAATGAATATGTAAAATCTTTTATCGACGCGCTCTTTTCCTTCCTCGATAAATGTTGAACGTGAGTTTAACCAGGCCATGGGGTTAGTGGCCACTTGTTTTGTCAAGTACCATACAATATACACTCTCAACCCTGTTGTGTCTAGCACGTAGTAAGCGTAACAATTTGGGCCAGTTTCTCACTATGCACCTACACACAAACACACACCAATACCTATCCACATATCTCTATGTTTACATACACGTACTTAAGAGTCTGGAAGCTGAATGCAAGCGGTAAATATTTACCTTTCATATCAAGGCTCATTAGTTGCTAATTAATTCATGCAATAAAAGAAAAAAAAAATATTTACAATTTTTCTAATTTTTTTTTTTTTATTATTTTTTTCATTCAAATATTTAATTATACTTTATTTTTCTCAATTAAATTTTATTACACTCATAAACGTATCTGTGTACATATAAATTTATAATCCAATGAATTTTAAATAATTTTCTCATTATCGTTGCGTAATTAATGGCGGGGAATAAAGTACCATCATGATGATGGTGTGCGCACGTTCTCTGGGAAGAAAATACGAGTGAACAAATAGTAGTTGAGAGAAATTTTATAATATATATATATATTTATTCCCATCTTGTCTCCAAACTTACCGTTTTGTTATAGTGTCGAGCGAATTCGTTTAACCGCACGCGGATAAACCGCGAATTATTCTTCAGAGCGACGACGAATTAGTTCCGGGGCAACGCCTGCAGTGAAATTTGCCCCGGATTCTCAGTGACCTAGGCACTGAGATATATCTTCCTGTCGCAGTGGAAAAGTAGAAGTCAGTGAGTGAAAGGACGCAAAAGGACTCAAGCAATTATTCCATTACATATATTTTAATTTAACAATTTAATTTATAAAAAAAAAAATATAATAACTATCATCATACAAAAGAAATTGATTGATAACATAAAATATTTATCAAATAAACATGTAAATTTATTTAATAATTAATATAGTCGAAATAAAATTTTATAAGTTATGAAAAATAATATCATATAAATTGTTCTGTCTATTAAAATGTTGTACATCGTTTTATTACATTCAATTAAATTCTATTGATAAATTGTTTGAGATATAAAATACTTTGATATGAGAATGCATATAAAGACAATGTTAGAAACGTATAAATTGCGCTATTGTTATAAGATAACCGAGCGTTGGATTTTAAGATGGAGAAATGAACAAGTTAAAATCTTCTTTCTCTTGCTTGAATATAACAAAAGCTTCTATTTCGCTTTTATGTCTTACTACGACATTATTATTGTCGTTATTACATACACTCTCACATGGCTCTTGGCACGCCATTCGACGGTAGATATTAATACCCCCACACACATACATATACATATTTATATGTTACCGTTGTAATAACGCCTGTAAGCTATAAACATAACCTTAGAACAATTATCCCGTTAATCTTGTGCAATCACACATTCTCGAAACAACTATTAAAAAAAAAAAAAATAATAATTCACAATCATTTACCAGTTAATATTAAAATACATTTTAAATATTATATAATAAATTATAAAAATAAAAAATGTCACGATAAAATTAAAAATATATTTTTCATCGTTATTATTTTAATGTTAAAATTAAATTTAATTTTAATACTAACAATTTAATATTATTTAATTTACAAAGTGTAGAATTTCCTTTGGTCATTGTAGAATTTCAAATCATGATACTTATGTCAATTAACTGAAAAGGTTTTGTAACTTTGACATTGTGCTCTAGAGCAATTATGAACATTGCAGACTATCTAGGTATGTATGCAAATAGATTTTGGTTATAGATGAGAAAGAGAAATATAGAGGAGACGAGAATGAAATAGACATGCGTGGAATCAGGCGACAATGGGACGGTCGAGGAAAATTGAGTTGGCACTGATTAGACATTGCGGGCGTGCCGTCATGCCATGATGGTTCGTTGGAATTTACTCAACATACTCGAGTTGCCTTCTCTTTCATCCAACACTATTCGCGTCATTTAAATAAATATACATACATATAAGCGGATGTGTATATGGGAATATACTATTGATATCCCTCTCAATATCATTAAAGACGTAAATCCAAATTAAACGACGAGCATCTGAGCTTATTCAATCAATGAGCTTGCACTGGAATTCATAATAATTTCGACCTCATTCTATAAACATTAAGTAAATGAAAATAGCGCAGTGAACATTTTTTATTTATTTATTAGAGTGTATACATAAAATGGAAAGAAAGAAAAAAATATTTTATGAATATACTGGTGAACTTGATCAATATTTGGATGGATTTATATGATATAAAAAAAAATTCCTTCGGTTTTTGTATGTGCATTTATGTATAATGTATGGATGGGCTATTAAAGTTGGTATATAGTCAATATGTTTAAGGGTTTATGTCGTTAACCATGATGGATATAGGTATACGAAATGGATAACAAAGAAAACAACGACGAGGTTAACACTATGGTGAAAACTAATTTCACGCTCTTACGATTATATTATGCAGCCAGGGTGTTCGAGCGAGCTGCACCCATTTCTATACATATATGGATGACGGTGGTATATAGAGGGCATTAGATAGATATATGTACATATGTATAGATGTATATATAAATATATTTATCTGTAGATGTGTTTGCTGGATTTCATGCTGATGCCATATATTATTATACAAATATTTTCTCATGGCACGTTAATTTTATCCATTTTATTATTCTCTTTCATTCAGTATTCTAGCTTTGTATTTGCATTGCATTACAATAAACAACTTTTGAGATAATTGTATCATGTGATGCGAAAAGAAAAAAAATTATTAATGAAGATTTTAATATTATTATGAGGAGTGTTGAATTTTTTAGATATTTTTAAAATTCGAATTGTTTTTTATTTTATATTTGTTATTTTTTTAGAGTTTATATTATATTTTATTATATTATATTTTATTATATTATATTATATTATATTATACATAATGATAAAAAAAAAATAGATATTTCATAGTCACCATGGGCAATTTAATATTGTTATAGTTAATACAATGATGAAAAAAAAACTAAATAGAATGAAAAGCTTGAAAAAAAAAAGTATTCACTTCATCTGTATATCTATAATGAAGCATCGAATGACGGGGCTGTTGGATCCACAATGAGCTTGCGTAAGCTACTTTGTTGCCGTGAACTGAGAGTCAACCTTGTCTGAAATCACTTTTTTTCTTTCTTTTTTTTTCCTGCCCATTTTTTTTTTTTTTTTTTTTTTTTTTTTTACGTATATTCTTTCCTTTTGTTCATTTAATGTCGTGCGGATATTATTGAGTATCCACCGAATTACTTGACCGTACTATGTTACGGACAAGAACAGAAAAAAAATTGATAAATAAACAAAAAGGTATAAACGGTGAGAATCAATAGAGAAAAAAAAAATTAATATTTATCAATGATAAAATATGTGCAATATATATTTATTTATTTATTTATTTATTTATTTTTCCATTTCTTTTCGTCTTAATGAATATTAATCAACGATTTTCTTGCCGACATAATTTATTACATCGACGTTCTACAAATTCTCAATGACATATAAACGCCATGAGATTCTATTGAGGTTAAATAGCACCTGAAATGGGTTAAGAAACTCGCAAAATTCAGTTAAGATATGTAAGCCTGAGCCAAGATAGCTGGAAGGTTCAAGTCGAGGATCGTCATGTCGATATCACAAAACCCAAGATATGTATCTGTGTGTACATACAATGTGTGTGCAAGCACACTTGTTCAATTGGAAATCCACATCGATTTTTTTTTACCCTCAAAATTTATTTAGATAATCTTCTCCATAGATTATATAGGATCTATTCATGTATTCAAATAAAGTACCACCCCAAAATTATATAAATAAAAAATTCTCGTACATAAAAAAAAAATGTCATTACTCCCACAAAATAATAAAAATACAAATACAAATTTATTTATCACTATTTAAAAATTTTTTTACAATATTATTTACTAAATCTATTTACAAATTACTATTATTCTTCGACCGATTACACTTTTACTTCACCAGCCTACATATAATGAAGAAAAAAAATGTCATTACTCCCACAAAAAAATTAAAAATATAAATACAAATTTATTCATCACTATTTAAAAATTTTTTTTATTATATTATTTACTGAATTTATTTACAAATTACTATTATCATTCGACCAATTATACTTTTACTTCACCACCCTACATATAATAAATAAAAAAAATGTCATTACTCCCACAAAAAAATTAAAAATATAAATACAAATTTATTTATCACTATTTAAAAATTTTTTTTACTATATTATTTACTAAATCTATTTACAAATTACTATTATTCTTCTACTGATTCCATTTTTACTTCGCCAGCCTACATATAATAAAAAAAAAAATGTCATTAATCCCACAAAATAATAAAAATATAAATACAAATTTATTTATCACTATTTAAAAAATTTTTTATAATATTATTTACTAAATCTAATTACAAATTACTATTATTCATCAACCGATTATACTTTTACTTCACCAGCCTACATATAATAAAGAAAGAAAATGTCATTACTCCCACAAACTAATAAAAATATAAATACAAATTTATTTATCACTATTTAAAAATTTTTTTATAATATTATTTACTAAATCTAATTACAAATTACTATTATTCTTCGACCGAGTCCACTTTTACTTCGCCAGCCTACATATAATAAAGAAAAAAAAAGTATGAAATCACCGGGTGACGGCATGTTCAATAAAAATAATAATTTTATTATCAAATGACAGAGCGCGCCTGTGCGTTACTATGTAACTAACAAAATTCTGAACTTTGGTACAGCGCCAAATTATTGCCCATTTCGTTCTCTGGTACTTTTATAGTTCACGCCATGAAACCATATATACATATAAAGTTAATCCATATACCCTTCAGTTATCACCGAAGGGATTGGCAAAATAAAATTCTGAATTACCTCACTGACCAAGTACGTGTATACATAAGCATATGCTTGTGTAGTAGATGATGTTGCGCAGATATTGAGTTCGAGGAACAAGAGGAGAAAGAGACGATTAGAATTGTGAGAACGATGAAGAAAAAAAAGAAAGAGAAGAGGAAAAAAAAATTGTAAAACTCTTCATCATTCAGTGCAATATAAAAAATTCTCATCGTATTTCCAGTGAATGAAAATCCCAATCAATCAGAAATGCGAGTGCTTGCAGCTTCGTTACATTCTAAAGCTTATACAGTGTGTATGTTTGTGTATAGATTTGATATAAAATAGATATCAGACGTCACAGCAAGATGTGAGACATTGAAAGAGAGCATTGCAATCATTAATTTTGCAATATATTGATAATAAATATGTCAATATAACTTCAACATGTCAAGAAAAATATTGTGAAATATAAATTTAATGGAATATCTACTGTGAAGCCTAATGATAAACAATTTATTGATTTATTTATTTAAAATATTGTAAAATAAATTGGATATTAATTATTGAATGAAAATTATTATTTTTATTTTTGGAATTTAAACATTGGAATTAAATTCATGGATAATGTTGTATTTTTTAATAATTATTACAGTCGAAAAATAAAATAATTACAATTTTAAATTAATATTTAAACAAAGTTATTTTAATTCCCAGTGTTTAATAAAAATATTTAATATTTTGAATAATAATTATTTTATACTATTTATAATATTATTTTCAGTATTATTTTTCTTTTTCAACAATAAAATATTGATATTAAATATAAAAACAGTTATTTATAATTCAGGATTTTAATGTTGAGAAATATAATCCTCAATTTACAAAACAAAGTTTATTTTTTCAATGAAATATGAATATTTCTCTCAATAAAAGATCACTTAAAAACTTTGCATTATGCTCTAAAATGTATTTTATATTCATATTTATTTATTTTCTTATTTTTATACATGTATGAATATACAGATATATAGTTGATCATATTTCCCTATTGATGCTTAAAAAGCTGTATCGTCGACGATACATTTCCGGATTAGAAACTTCTCGGTCTTCGAAGCCGGATGTCACTGGAGAGTAATTTTGCTCGTGCATATCTGCCATGCTTCCGGGTTATCCCATTCCATACTTATATACTCTGATACACATTTCTCCTTCACTTCCTTCGACAAATCCATGTGAGAGAATCAATAGTTGCAATTGCACTCGTATATTCCGACGAAAGTAACTACACATAACCAACTCAAACACTTCATTGTACCTGAAGAAAAACTCTTCGTCAATTTATTTTCCATATTTTCTCAACTCGACAAATTTTTTTCCAAATAAACCAAAAGATAAATTAAATTCAAAATAAAATTGTAATATTTTTGTGATATTTTTTTTTTTTGCCTGTGATAAGTGGAAATCTGATAATTTATAAGAAAAAATTAATATTCCTGTTTGAAAAAAAATTCTGAGTTAATTAGAGGCTTAGCGAATTCAAAAATTCGATTTTTCATTTAAATAACACGAAAAAAATTTTTTTTTTGACTTTAACTCGATTTTTTGATTATCAAAAATTTTTTTTGAAAAAAATCAATGTACAGCTTTTGTAGAGCATTAAATTAGCTACAAAAAAGTTGTTCACCACAAACGCTCTCCGACCAGCAGTTTTTGAGTTGTACGTAGAGCTGAAAAAATGAAAATTGATTATAATTAACAAAAAATCTTCTTCAAACTTGAATTAATTGATTTAACATAATTATTATCTTACAATAAACACTATAATGCTGAATCAATAATATAATAACACAAAAAAAAAATTTTCTCGTGTTATTTATATGAAAAATCGAATTTTTAAATTTTCAAAAGAGCTGGAAAAGTGAAAATCGATTATAATTAACAAAAAATTTTCTTCAAACTGGAATTTATTGATCTAACATAATTCTTATCTCACAATAAACACTATAATGCTGAATCAATAATATAATAGCATCAAAAAAAAATTTTTTCCTCTTATTCATATGAAAAAACAAAATTTTAAATTCGCTAAGTCTCTAATATTTTTTCAAACATGAATATTTTTTTTTTTTTATTATAAATTATCAGATTTTCAGTGTTCACAAACAAAAAACAATATCGCCAAAAAATGAAACACCCTAGTCCACACATAGATATAAACATTTAGATAAAACTTTTAATATAAAACACAAAAGTTAATCCAAGAAAAATATAATTATTTTAAGTGGCATATATTACAATAGAACTCGAGATAAAAGCAATACATGTGTTTTGACATCAAAAGAGTCTTGATATGAACATTAGCCATTACTGTACTCTGTACATATACTATATTACTATATTACATGTACAACGTGAATTTTGAGACCATTTCACAGTTTCGTATATGTACATACACTCGCTCTATGGCCTTTTAATTTATTAGGATTTAAAGTATTCGCGCAAACACGTCGTGAGATCGTAGATAAAATAGCCAAAGGTTTCATACATATAAACACACATATGTATACATAAATAAATACATATATGCACATGTGTATACATACATACTTTGGTATAACAAACATCTGTAGAGTACCTCGATAATGGAAGTAGTTACTGTTACGCCAACGACTTCCATTACGACTCGTATTAGAGCTATCTCATGTTTTTCCACTTTTATGTTTTTTATTTTTTATTTCTCAAACACAACGTAAATATCTTATTTGTTATATAATAAAATTGGTATACAACCAAATAAATTTCTGTTAAATATTATTCTTCATGATAATATATTTTCCCAAAAGCAGAATTAATTCCAAACATAAAATTTATCTTTATATTATAATTTCTTTATTTATTTTTCAATGCTTTGAAGAAAATCAAAATAATTATATTTTATCTGTATTTATTTTTGTTTGAATTTATTGTTATTTATCATCATTGTGTATTCCATTGTGTGTGTCGACACACTTACATGTTACATTATTAATTCATCAAAACTTTCTTAACTACCACTGCGACAATCAACAAACTTTAATTATTGTTCTTGAATCTTTTATGTTCTCAAAATTATAACGACTAAAATACAATAATAGAGACGTGTAAATATGATAAAAGTTATTCACATATATTGAAATAATTATTGTGTAAACATTTATTCAACCGCATATTTTTTATGTCTAGAGACAATAAAGAGTCCATGAAATAATATACATGTGGAATTGAAATAATGAGAGGAGAAAGTGAAAATAAATGATAGCGACAAGCTTCAAAATAAAGGGAAACCAAAAGGTCTTATATGAAGATTGAGGGAAGTAATGCAAGTGTCTTTTGAATATTCAACGTCACGTTCTTGGATTTAAAATGTTGAAGCGCTTTATGTGACATTGAACAACACATCAGAAATCTCTGGGTATATAGGTGTGTATAGAATTTTTTTTTTATTCCCCACTAGTACGCTTGATATCACCTTTTTCAACACCCTCATCTGCCTGAAATTTCCCTCTCTATTTTTCGCTTCAGAAAATACCCTATCCTTCCTGACGTTTATATACAACGCATATCGTCATCTTCGTGAGTGCTAGTACTCATTTATCACTATATTCATATATTCATTCTGAGAGATCTATCAATAACTAAAGAGTTTAAGAAAGAAAAAAAAAAATCAATGCACGATTTATTGTAGAAAAAAAAATTTTTTTCTTTCACTTTTTTATTTATTATTTTTTTATTTTGTAAAGATTTTTTATGAGACAATACTTTTGTTAGAATTCTTTAACAATCACACAATTGTCTTCAAATCGATATTATATAGAAATAGTCTGCATAACTAGTTCAATATTGTTAAAGTCACGAGTGCTTGATCGTTGTAAAGTTAAAAGGTTTTTTCCTTTTATTGTCGCGGTAGCCCTCAAGTAGTGTATATCGTTATATGTATATTCAGTAAGAACGATGAATTCTTGAGGGAATAAATGGAAAAAATAATGATGAAGTAGAATGTATAGTTGAGAAAAATGACAGAAGACAAGATAGAAAAATGTAATAAGTAAATTCTCTTTCCTAAATGCGGGAAAGTAAATGAAGAAAATTGTCTGATTATCCATCGTTGAAGAATAGATGTGAGGTGAAATAAAAAAAAAAATAAAGGAAAAAACAACGACAGCCATTGGATAGGAAGATTGAGATTTTTTTTTCTCTATGGGTTTGTTTGGGAGAATATGAAATGGTAAAAACAAATTGTGAGTTAAATGAAATTGAGGGGTGAATGTGAAGTGTATAATGGAACTGATGATGATGATGCGGACGTGGGGCAATGGATGATGAAGGTGGAAAAAAAAATGATGTGACAGCTCAAATGAAATGAAGTGAAGACTGTGTTTAAGTACGATGTGAATCAATAGCGTCAGACTACCCTGGATGACCCCAAGGCTAAATGTAGGTCGAACGTATTTGTATATTTATATTGTCATCTTGTCTATTTTCTTCTTAATTTCTCATACAATACTTCTTCATCGCCATGTCATTAACAAAGTGATAATAACATTTAATGCTAATTTTAATTTTACTTACAAAGTCATTATTAATTTGTTATATATTTTATACAACACATTTAATTCTTGATATTATTTAACTATTTGCACTTTTAACATTTTGAGTTCACTCTGCATTTCAAAGTAGCAGGAGCAGAGCTACAAAAACTTTGCTGTTAATTGACTCTTCATCAAGTACTGCTTTTAAAGGGAAAAAGGAGAGTGAAGAAAATACAAAACTTTTCTTCACCATCTACCTACTTGTATAACCTTATCTTATTTTCCTGCAGCCTTTTTCTTTTTTTTTTATTTCTTTTTTATATTTCAACTATTTCAAGAGCTGGATATGTATACCAAACCATTCTGTTTTCTAATCGGACCTTTCTCTGTCGTCTATCACATTATGCTCTGTATTTTTTTGTTTCCCTCCAACATTTGTCTATTGCTTTTAATTCATTTTAAAAATTCTACATTGCCAAATCAAGTGAAAAACAACTGTATATTTTCTTTTAAGACTATCATCCCCCTCGTCAAGATGTCACTGGGTTAGGATGGATGGTGGTAAAGTGGTAATGGCACAAAATAAAAGTCTCGAAGATAAAAATAAAAACGTCTGAGGCGAGAGAGAGAAAAATAGTAGGTAAGTAAATATAATCAAGGGTTTTTGCACTGACTCTCGAGTAATTTAACGTTGTCGGATGTTAATTCCTGAATACAGTGAGCTAATTGAAAGCCGTAATTTACGCCAGCCGATTAACAGCCAAAGTCAAATATTTAATGAATATAATATTTAAAAAAAAAAAAAAAAAAACAATTAACACTTGACAATAAAAATATTACTATTTTTCTTTATTCTTTTTTATAATTAAATATTACACTACAACAAACAGGTGTCAATAAAAATTGTAACTCATGACCGTTAAATATTAGTATTGAAATTACCAAATTAATAATGTTATGAAAATAAACGTTTCAGTGAACATTTTACCTAGTGCCAATGTAGCAAAAAAATTTTAATTTATATATATGTACGTATATAATGTTTATTAAACTCAGCGAATTGCAAAATGTAATTGGCACAAGCTTTGGTCGAAATTACCAGTTAACAAATTAACGCCAGCTATGGTACCGTGAAGGCAGGGTCGATTGCTTTTGTTTTTCCATATACATTAGACTCACGTTGAAATATTATGAATACATCCAACTGTTTAAATATAAATACATATCGTTAAATAGGAGTGGAAAAACAAGAGTGGGCAGAGAAGTGCAACATGATATTTGTTGTGGACAATTGAAATACGAGATTTATCCATCAGATATTCCAAATTGTGAAACTATTGATTATCTGCTTCGAGTCTTAATCCTTATACTCGTGCACATCCATTTGTTATTTGATTCATTATAATTGTTATGTTGAAATGGCCGGATAATCCATCGAACGTTTCGTATGTAGTGGACCAAATGCTCTCAGCTAGCGCATTTACCTATACAATTCACATCCATTTACTTTAATAATTTACGCCTGTAAATTGAACAAACATAATGAAACGCAAGCATGATTCGCGGTTTCAATTATTCCCTGATCGCACTTATGTACTTTGTAAACAAATTAATTTTATGAAAATGTACGTTAAATTATAATTCACGACATCACCAATTAATATTTATTATTGTTAATACGCATGAAATTAAATTTAGAGTATATTGAATTTAATTTAGTGAATGATCTTTATTATAATGAATGTTTGTTTATTATTGTGGAAATTTTATACCTGGATGAATTACATTTAGGATGTTATTGAATTATTAGGATTATCGGTAATTATTTTGGCGTGCATGTATGTCAGCCGAGTTTAAGTACACACAACATGCTTTAGGATCAAGTCAACTGTACAAGACGGATGTCAAGCACGGATGAATAATCTTGATTGAAGACTAAAGACCAGAGAGAAACAAAAGCATCAGAGAATTTGACCAGTTAATTAAATAAATCTATTAATATTAATTTTTATGTTAATATTAATATTAATTTTAATTAATTTTAATTATTATTAATTTTGATTTTTATAGTAATATTTATATTAATATAAAAAATCTATTAATATTAGAATACTGAATAGGAGAATTTTCATGCGTGAATTAATTCAGTGGATTATAATCATTACATGAAAGTTATTAAATTTTAATTAATATATCAATGTTGGTTTTTTACAAATGTTCACTCGAGACGTGAAGAATTGTATAATGAAATTTTTCTCTATTATTTATAATTATTAAAATATTCGCGATTAAAATTGCGAGGTGGTGGGGATTTTCATCAAATAATTTCACTTCAAATTTTTATCATAAACGCATTTTTTCTTTAAATAATTTTATTCTAAAGTATTGATTCTCATGGACAAAACGATTAAAGCTTTAATAGTATACGTGAATATATATTTGCCAGAGAAATTAGTTGCGAAGATTATTCTACCACTTTGAGGTTAGGATTCACCACTAATACGAACGTGTATAGCTCCAAATCGCATTACACGCGCACAAATGCAAAAACACTTAGACAAACGCACACATAAACACAATCTATACATACAAAATTTATTTACGACATACACAGGATAAAGTTCATCTCGTTATTTCCGCTTTGACCCAAACATCACGTGCTTTTATGACGTACATTTGCCGAGACCTCGTCACTTTATATGAGCCCGGAAATTACTTTTTTTTTTTTCAAATTATACATATATTAAACAACAAAAAATCACTAAAAAAAATAATTAATCATTATAATTAATAACTAATAATTTATATCAAAGCAATATTTTATTCAATACAGTATTTAATAAACAATATTTACACGTAGCAAAAATGCATTTAAAAGCTTTATACAACTCGATGCACACGAATAATTAACACATACAACATAAACTCTGTGAATTTTAACGGCTAATTAACTTTCATTAAAATTTCATCGACAATTACATCAAATGTATAAACAAATTAAAATAAAAATCAACAAATCAACATAATAATTTCAGGTACACAAAGTAAAAATAAAAATTATCATTAAAATACTTATTCATACACTAAAGGAAAAAATTAAAGGATCAAAAAATTTTTCGAAATTTTTGCGTGTTTTTTGACAGGCTGTATCTCAGTGAAAAATGGTCGTATCGAGTTTCCAAAAAAAGCATTTTGAAGCTCTGAGTCTCTAGTTTTCAGACCTTGTGGCGAAAAAATTTTAGGAGTTACAGTTATTACGTGATCCTAAGAAATAGCGCAAAAAAAAAAATTTGCAAATTTTAAGTCTTTTTTTTTTGAGTGTACGAACTTGGGAAAATTTTTTTCAGCTAAACCATCGTATGGGTTGGATAGCTTGTTTATTTAGCTTCAATTCCGTTCTTTAAAAACCTCGATACGACCATTTTTCACTGAGATACAGCCTGTCAAAAAACACGCAAAAATTGCGAAAAAATTTTTGATTCTTTAATTTTTTCCTTTAGTGTATTAAGGATAATTTTCTTGCGAATAATCATGACTATAACGATCACCAATATCTTCATGAGCTGACTCAAAATTATGACCTTGAGCTTGACCTTGTGCGTGAGCACTGTAAGTAGCACCAGAATGATCATTTTTTCCTGAAGTATGAACGACAGCATGAAAACCATCTTTATCTGCTCTGTATGAAACGACTCTGATACCACCACCTGGTTCCTTCACAGTATATTCCCCCGTTACACCATCTCCTATAAAATTTTAATCCCAAAAACTGTATCTGTATAACTCAAAAAAAAAGACAGCATCAATTAGAAAAAAATAATAAATAGTAAAGCTTTCACTTACCGTCTCGCACTTCTTTTTGTCCGTGAAAGTCACCAGTATGATGATCCTCAACGCCATATGAAAACTCGTACTTTGGATGTGCGACATAGTCAAGTGTGTAGCCATGTGTAATATGCTCGTCTTGTTCATGATCTTCATGATTACCAATAAGGTGATTGTGCTCAGTATGGTGTGCAATAACGTATGGAACTTTCACTTCAAATTCAGGCCCCTCAACAGGCCCATGAAAGTGCATGTATGAACTTGCCACTGATACATCTTGATGGTGTTGAGGATGATAATGATGATGATGATCAGAGACGTCTGGTAAAGAGATAACAGCTGACCATGTGGTGTGCACAAAAGTGAACACGAGCGCGACGATGTTCATAAGCATCAACTGAAATTAATGTTATACGCTTTTGTGAATTTATATTTAACAGTTCTTTGGAATTTTTTTAATTGACTACGATAAAAACATTGATAGAAAATTAATTGGATTATATATTATTAATAAAAATTTTAACTTGCAACATGAAAGGAAATAGATAAAAAAATTATGATTGTTAATATTTGCAGACGTTAATTAAAATTGTTAGTATATATCCACTTTATTGTATTTATAATCAGTGTGTGAATTATTTCCACGAGTTTGAATGAATATTATTCAATTGAATTTTGATGAAACTTGATATTAATTAAAACACGAACAAAAAAAATAGATAAAATTATTAATTTTTTTATTTTATTAGCGTTTGATATTTTTTGTTTTTTAATTTAAATTTGACGTGGCCCAAAAGATGTGTCAAATTCAATGACAAATTAATATTACACACGAAACAATATTGACATTTAAAAAATTTATTCAGTCACCAGACATCACCTCTAGTCATTTACTTTTTTTTTTTTTTTAAGTTAATTAATTTTATTATATTTTTGTTTTGTTTTTATTTTTAGCTTTTATTTTTTTCTACCTTGAATGTCATTGTAAATGTTGTCTGTATTATAATGACGATCAAAACAGAACTGATACTTTCCAAAGTGCTTCCAGGCTTTTATACTATGGATAGTGTGTTGCCAGCTGACACTCTGCATTCACACATGCACATGTGCAACGAAGAATCTGCCCATTGGATACATTTTTCCACAATACTTTTGCACATAAACATAGCAAAGAGGGGAAATCAATGCTTTCTCAATAAAGAATGCACAAACTTTGCATTAACCATAATATTTATCTATTATTCTTTCATTCTGAATTGCATATTTAATATTTATTAATCAATAATTTTATTTTTCTTTTTTTACAACACCATTATAATAATTATAATTGATTAATTATATTATTTCATGACGTTTGCCTCGAATCTATTGCTATGACATATTAAATAAACCAATCGATCAATCAACCAATCGACTTTTACTATAAAAAAAACTCTCGAATGAATAAACAAATTATATATTCAAATATTCAAAATATTAAATCAATATTTGCAAATAATTAAACTTTCCACAATTGAATTTTAAACTCTGAATTTTTTATTCATTATTCAAATCGATTATCAATATTGTCCTTTCTCATATTGGAAGTCATTACGAATAAATTCCTCTTCCTTTAAAAATACAAAACAATACCACAAAATTAATTTTTTTCATTAAAATATAAAAATTTCTGCGTGAATTAATTACGCCACACTTTCGCCTTCATATCACAACCATGACGACAGGAAATTTTTTTATAAATACTACAAGCTCACATATATAATCCTCTACAATTATATAAATATATACATGTACATGATAAATATATTTTTAAATAAACGAAAAAACGAAAAAGAAATAAAATAAAAATCATGACGACGACAGAGTGTGGATAAAAGTAGAAAGAAAATGTTGACTCTTTCATTGGGCGTGTGATAGCTATATATTTGCGATGTGTAAGCTTCAACGTCATAAAATACCGCGCAAGAACGAACCCCAAAGATAGAAAATAGAAGCGAAGAAGAGGAAGAAATAGTCTAGTTGATGACTTGGTTCGTGCACCAGTGAATGGTGGAACGAGCCATATATAAAGAGCTGGAGAATGAGAGTACTCAATGTCAGCAAGATGAAACTGTTTCGCTTCGGTTATTGTGTGAGATATATGCCTATGTATCCGTCTATATACACATAATATAATATAATATAATATAATATAATAAAATAAAATATAATATAATATAATATAATTTAATATACAAGCATAGTTTGGCAGTTGAATGTCTTGTTGCGTTTAAATTAACTGATATGGTCATCATTTATTATTATAACATACAATATATATTTATTTGTCTATGCGTTTAGTTAATTTCTCTTTAAACAATAATTTTTTTATTTCAATAAATATTGACGTATCCTAAATTTAATGTCATTTATGTTGATGGTGTAATAAAAATTAAACGAGAGAATAAAATAAAAATTTACCAGGATGTTTACGACTTTTGTTAAGAAAGTCACGTGCACTTTCACGCGAGGACGAGCCAAACGGAAGTGCATATGTAACTGGGATTGAAACATAGACTAATTTTTTTTTTTCCTTCATTTTTATTTCATGCTACATTTTTTTATCAACTGGTGTAATCAAAAGCACGTCGAGACACAGTCGTGCTTGACGTAATGCGAAAAAGTAACACATATAACGAATAATATATATACTGCAGATAAAAAAAAAATTTTGAGAATATGTAATGCGGAAATATTTTTTTTTATTTATTTATTATTGTAAATAAAAATTATTTAAAACCTTTTTTTTTTTATTTTAGATTTTTTTTTATATTTTTTGAGAATGTTTTTTTTATTTATTCTTGTATTATGTACAGTATGTGTTTTCATCATCTGTATATACTTCAATATTTTTTTCAATACACACTGGAAGAGCTTACATTATTTAACATTAAATTATGAAGTATATCTATGTGTACAAATAATATATATATATATATATTGAGATAAACTGAAGATTTTCATTGAATTCAATATTATCCTCGTAGATTTATGAAGAAAAAAAAATAAATTCACAAAACTAATCCCTTCAAATATTATATCAACATCGAGTGAATTTCAGAAATTTCGAACGAGTAGTGTATACCTAGTGTTAGTCAGACAATGAGGATATTATGTATCTGTATGTCTATGTGTATTATTCGTACGCAGATTAATTTTATATAAACTCAAAATATGTATATACAGTACTAGATTTTGATTGCATTCTCATATGAATATACACTTGAATATTTAATGCAACCAGTTGAATTCCCAATAATAATTCCATATTAATTATCAACGAGTAATAGAATGAAGAATTCGATATTTTTAATTTATTCTAGTGATTATTCACCCCCGGAACATATTAAACACATTCAGAGAGAATAATAAGGATAAACATATTGTGAATATATTTTATAATTATTATTTTCACAAGTGATGTAATGATAAAATATATTATTGATTTCATGATAAATATTAGTTTGAATTTATATTTATTCACGTAACGTTGCGCTTTTACTTGATTTTTTTTTTTTTCATGTTATTATATATGTTTTGACATATTTATGAAAGAAAAAAAATTACTGCGTGAATTATTTATGCACACATTACAAAGGGGAAAGTATATAGTAATGAAATAAAAATTTTTTACAGTCAAGTGAAGAAAAATCAATTTCACAAATTGTTTAAAGAAAATATACATTATGAATATTATAAACGACGCTTTTACTGTATAGACACATGGATTTATGTATTATATACCATGGAAAAAAAACGTCATCGATAGATGTATTACATATAATTTCTGGTTAAGCGCAAAATGTTGAGTCATCGTGCGTATACAAATATATGCTTATCACGTTAACTCTATAATTTTTTTCTACTCGCGTCAGCGAATTCGTGCGGAAAAAAATATAAAAAAAAAAAACGGAAATATATTATTTGTTCTTCCGTGAATTAATTAATTAATTAATTTATTTATTTATTTATTAATAATATTTATTAATTCATTCATTTAATTTCTTTTTCTTATTTCTTTTCATATTAAACAAATTAATTTTTCAACACCTTAAAATCCACTAATTTAATGAACAGGTGAATAAATATTTCATACAACAATGTCAATTAAAATAATTCAAAAAAATAAAAATAATATAATAAATTATATAAATATAAATACTCTGTCTAAGATAACAATTCACTCAGTGTAGTGTTGTCACGTGCGACACAAACTTCAGGAATATTTTATTGTTTGTGTGTTAGTACAGAGAGCACTGTCAGATGAAAAGAGAGATGTGAGTGTTGCTGACGAAAATTTACTCAATGCACGAACTCGACATTGTGCCAGTTAACGACAGAGAATTTTAATTGTCCTCACGATTCAAGAACAAATTATATTATTTATTTTTTTTTCTTCCCTCCACCCTCTATTTCCCTCCTTACCACTCTTTATATTTGTTTAAACACCCAACACTTACCAGCCGCTCTCAATAAAATGAAACAATAATATTATAAATCCATAATTATCCTCAATTACAACCAAATTTTTTAGTAAAATAAAATTCATAAATTTATTTTAAAAAAAATAACGTCGTGTTACTTATTGCTAATTAAGCTTAATAATAAAAGTGCGGAACATATGGCAAAAAAAATACACACACACACACATTTTGTTTAACAGTATATACATAAATATCTGTGTATGTAAAGCGTTGGATGAGTGGGTAGACTGGATAAATTCACGTAGCGACCTTAAACATGCCGGAAGGACACATCAATCGATCTTTCTCTCCGTCGTTTAATTACCCACCCTCTGGCTATACATAATATATATATACATACACAACCTATATACGTGATTGTATATAACGTCTATCAAGTTGAAGAGAACTGAAGGAAAAAAATACTGCGAAAGAAAAAAAAGAAAAAAAAATCTTCAATGAATAAAAATATTCTGAGTGATGAAATAAAATTCAATGAATATAAAATTAACAATTGAGTTGAATTAAATTTATTTCAAAAGGGAAATAATATAGTTTATAATATACCTATCATTAAATAATTAATTTTGATAATTATTTTCATACAATTATTGAATGAATAATTTTCTTACGATTATGTATCCATTAGTTGAGGCAACATGTGTTGTAGTAAATCAAGGTTCAAGATTCGTGTTACTTGCACTTGACACGCTCATCAACCCATGACACTTTCACTACATCCTACTACACATATACATACTTAAATACACAGTCAAACACTCTGTGAGTGAATGTTCAGTAACGTTGCATGGTCGAATGACCTGTTGATTATTGTAAGAATATTTTTATTTATTTTTAAAATAAACATATATTTTATTTATTTATTTATTTATTTAAGTAAATATGAAATGTCTGATATTTAATATTTACCAGAAATATTCATGATCAATCGTGAATAAATAATTTAATGTTATATTAAAAATACTACGATAAATATTTGTAGCAAATAGTAATGAAAGTAAATTTATTTAATGATTTCTCAATCATGTGAAGTTGACAAATCGATTTAGAAATAAATTAATCAATGAATAATCTGAAAGTGGAAGCCAAGTACGAGGGTTTTTGTGTATTCAAAACCGCAAATAATAAACCACTATTCGGAAATTAATATTCAACCTCAGCGAAATTATATTCAGCCTTCTGGCAATATTCAGGATTAGTATTTGAGTACGGTCAGTATATAGAATTAGGGCCATCAGCAAGTATATTTAAAAAAGGAATGGATGAATTATATTAAGTGAAAAAATAAATTAATTTTTAATTATAATAAAAAATATAGAAATGAAAAAAATTTTAATAATATTCTGTACGCAATAGTAAATGACATCTCACAATACAAAGCATTAATTTTATTAGCTTTTTATATTTGCAACAGTTTCATCTCTCTTTTATTAATGGGCTTTTTATTCCAATTAATAAAAAGCTCTTGATGTATAAGTGCAGGTTGTAGTATTTTTTTTTATAACTATATATGATGTGCAATATTTCTTTGTTCAATGAGGTTAAAAAGTAGCGACCGACTTGGACTTGGTAATTTGATATTATTTTTTTTTTCTTTCTCCTGGTTATTATTTTATTTTATTTAATACAACTGACCCGGAAAAATTGACATATCCGTTATTATATATACTTTGGTTATGTATCGATCTTGAGTATAACAATGCACCAGCAGTACATCTCCTTTCTGCTATGAAAGGAAGGAAAATGGAAGGAAGCCCCAACATCTATCGAGACAGCCACTATATTCGCTTACTTTGAGCTTTCATCGTTCTTTTTTTTTTTTTTACCCTCTTTATTTACTTTACCTTTTTATTCTTCCTCGTTCATTCTTCGTCAACATCAATTTTTCTACACGCGCAATAGATGCAAGGTAAAAAGAGCACTCATTCTGTTCTCTTATTTTTGTTGTCACGTCACTTTGCTTTGCTACGGATAGAATTCATACAACATTGTAATCTGATATTGCTCGACTGGACAAGACTGAAAGACGGTGAAAAATCTCATGAACTGTACTAACTGAGTCATTAATATTGAAAGGAAACAAAAAAAAAAAAAGAAGAATAAAATGTTACAAAGGTAAGAAAAATAATTACAAGAAAACATGTATTTGATTGTTAAACAAAAAAAGTTGGATTAAATTTCAACGAATTCAAAGTAGAAGTGATGAATTAATTTATTCGTTGTTGTATTATTAATTTATTGATTAATATTTTTTTTTTATTTTTTTTTTTATTTATATTATTAATTTTATTTTATTTATTTATTTTATTAATTATCTAAATTGTTTGTAGAAGTGATGAATTAATTTATTCGTTATTGTATTATTAAAAATTTATTGATTAATATTTTTTTTTTATTTTTTTTTAATTTATATTATTAATTTCATTTTATTTATTTATTTTATGTTATTTATTTTATTAATTACCTAAATTGTTTGTAAAAATGATGAATTAATTTATTCGTAATTGTATTATTAAAAATTTATTGCTTAGTATTTTTTTTTATTTCATTTAATTTATTTTACTAATTTAATTTTATTTATTTATATTATTTTATTTATTTTATTAATTATTTTATTCAAATGTATAATTTGAATAAAATAATTAATGTAATAATCTATTACCTAAATTGTTTGTAGAAGTGATGAATTAATTTATTCGTAATTGTATTATTAAAAATTTATTGCTCAGTATTTTTTTCTATTTCATTTTATTTATTTTATTAATTTTATTTTACTCATTTATATTATTTTATTCATTTTATTAATTATTACCTAAATTGTCTGTTATGATAAAATTTATTTTCACACATCAAAATTATTAATCTGCCTTAATTTCTTTCATATATTAAAATTAATAAATCATGAAATATTTTTATTAATGATTCAACGAGTTAAATTCAATAAAATGAAACATTAACTCAATTATTTTGTTTTTATTTCATACTAATAAAAATAACAAGACACAAGAAAACTTTGATTAACTAAAGAAAATCAATTTATTAGCAGACAACAATGACAAAAAAAATAAAAACAATAAATGACGTTATAACAACGAAAGCGACGACAAGTCAACGTCGTATGGGATCGCCAACGATTAATAACGATTCGTATCAACGAACGACCGTTGGCGCATGGAGTGGAGAATAGTGGGTGTGCAATACACAGTGATTTATCAACTGTGCCCGTGCCCGTGGCCGCCATAGGTACCGCCAGAGTGGTCGTTTCCGCCGGAATTGTGTACCAAGGCATGGAAACCACCGTGATGGTCAGCATGATACTTGACTGTTCTGACATTACCACCGGGCTCGTGAATCGTATATTCACCAGCTACGTCTTTGCCTGCGATAATAAATAATTAATCGTGATTGAAAAATCAATAAAAAAAAAAAAAACAGAAAGACGAAGAGGAAGAAAAAAAAGAAAAATAAATTCCATCAATTCATCACAAAATTGAATTAAAAATAAAATGAAAAATAGAAAAAATACTTTCAATAATTTATTTTAAATATTTTATTGTACTTAATTTATTCTATGATTTACCATCACGATGTTCTTTTTGCCCGTGAAAATCTTTTGTATGATGATCTTCAACTCCATATGAATATTCGTATTTAGGATGTGCTTTGTAGTCCACATGTTCATGTCCATGTTTATCTTTCCATGTCACTTCGACACCATCGCCCTCTACAGGTCCATGGAAATGTTGAAATGAATGTGCTTTATGTGGTGCTGCTATTGTATATTCAACTGCCAATATTGACAGTAGCACAAATGCAAAAGTCACCTAAATCAAACAATAAAAAATAGAAACCAAAACAATTTTTTTTTTTTTCATCTTTAAATAAATTTATTATCACTAAAATTTAATTTCAATCTGCAAAACATTTTAATTTATACACACTATACCTTTGATAACATTTTCAACAACACTCTCCAACTGATTCACAATCACTGACTTCTTAATCATCAAAATCATCGTATTTATACATATACAAATACATCTACATGGATAGTAAAATTTTTACTTTTTTTCTCTTCAATCTGTTTGTTAATCCTCCATCCGCGTCTTTCTCTCTTTTTTTTTTTTTTTCAATTTCACAATGATCAAATATTGTCGGCGTTCCACTTGTCGATCAATCGATTATTCAACGTTCCACCTAGATCAAATTGTTTATTCTTTTTTTTTTTTTTTTTTTTTTTTTTTTTTTTTTTTTTTTTTTTTTTTTTTTCGTCGTCGTAACTTACATTCCGTCACGTTTTATCTTTTCTTTTACCTCACAACTCCCTATATAACAATAACGTGTGATAAATCCAATTCTATTGCATCACTCAATGAAAGATTCCGCAATACTTTGTAATAAATCTTTTCATTCTTTTTTTTTTTTTTCTATCTAATTTTATTTCCAATTTTTCTATTTCATCAATGTTTTCACTGAAACACAAACTTGAAGCTTTGAAAGCTACAGCTCCTGGTGCAATATCAAACGTCCACATTATTGGAAAATCAAACTGGGTTTATACAAACGCAGCGAAAAATATTTCGATTTATTATTGTGGATATATTTCAATGTCGCAATTTATATTAAACATTCATCTAATCTCTGTCTTACGTTGGTTGTCGTGAATGCCGTCTTAAAATTATATATTTGTATGTATATGTAGATATACATCAGTATATACAGTGTGCAGTAACTCGATACAGTGTTAGATAGGAACGATGTACACTCGAACGTGCCAAGCGACGTCTCTTCAATCTCGCTTACTTGATACGCGCACAACGTATATAACTGAATCATTCTGATTCGCTGGTTACACTGTACACTTTATGTGTAAAAATACTCGCTCCACGTACGGTATATATTCGTGTAGATGTGCTTAAGTACACTTTTTGAAGACATGACGAAGCTTCTCTTCATCATTGTATCTAACAAGCTCAATTCAAATTTATACATGTACAAATAATAAATTTTAAATAAATTTATTCTCTATTTTACTTATTATTTTCTATTCAAGAATTTTAAATTAATTGTCAGATAAAATCCATGTGAATAGTATTTAATAAAAAATGAAGTGAAAATTTAAATTAATATTGTTTATTTTATTTTATAATTTAATTTAGAAAATTATTTAAATATA